>CM039680.1:73677623-73843449 GCA_022537955.1 Schmidtea mediterranea
AAAAGGTGCAAATTAATTAGTGAAATTGTGATTACAAATATTGAAATAAACGGATTGAGTTGTAATTGTGATAAAGTGCAAAATAAAATTATTCTGTGTTGGGGTTGCTTTTTGATTCAAAAAGGACACGAGGAGTCAGAGGGAACCGACTTTCAATAATAAGAACCCAACAAATATATTTATTTTATTAATATTATTTTGATCATTCAAAATGAAATTTCACCGTGGATGTCTGAAACCGGCTTGTGGGATATAATCAATGAATTGGCTGAAAAAAAGAAACTTTTCGATCAAAGCAAATTGATTTTAATTATATTTGGACTTGGTTCAATTTATTTGAGTGTAAAATATTTTTTAAGAAAATAATAAATGTTTTATTAATTTTTAGTGTAAAATACAAAACTTTTATGGTTTTATATTTCATTAAAATCACATTCATCGTCGCCACAATTTGTGTTCATATCATTTTCTTCATAAATATCCTCAGTTTCATCATCAGCATCTTCCATGCTCATACTTTGATTTTCAACTACAACGAGGTCTTCATCCTTCATTATATATTGATATATATTTATCCCGGTAATTTCTTTTTCCGCCAAGTATTTTATGAGAACATCTTAATAAAAATAAATTAATAATACTATTAAATTAAAAGTAGCTTTTTCGTTCAAAAGTAACATTTTCACAATATTATTCAAATTCAAATTATTAATATTATAATTATTATTATTTGTTTATACATGTCTTTGTTAATATACATGTGATGTGCGTTTCAAATGCATATGTGATGCATTCGTATTACATATGTCTTTGTGACTATCACATGATGGTTAATCGTGCTACAGAAGTGTATTTCGTTGTAACACCACAACTCATATATGCATGCTCTACCTCGATTGTTATTGGTTGGAATTTAGAAACAATTTCATTGGATAATGATTAACCTTTCTAAGGTGGTGGCAATATACTGTACGCCATTTTAAACTAATAAAAATATCTAAAAACATATATTGAGCGTTTTTTGTTTTTTTCTATGTTTTTATTTTTTTTATGATCATTTGTAACTATATAATTGTTATCAATAAACTTTGAGTTTTACATCTCTTTTAGTTTTCTTTGCCTTAGAAAGGGTTAAAGTAATTTCTTTTAAATTATAAAAATTTAGAAAATCAATCACTTTTTTCAAACAAAATTTTACGAAATGTCGCAAATGAATATAACCAACATTTTAAAGAAAGATGGTGAGAAATCGCGAAAAAGTATATTTATTATTTTTATTTTAAATAAATTTATATTCATTTTAGAAAATATTTGACAGTTTGTTATAAGTGGAACCAAGAAGTTTAAAGTTAACGAACAAAGTAAGTTATTTATTATATAATAAGTTTTATTTATGAATTTTTAAATGAAAAAGTTGAAGATAATAATCGTTTCGGTGTGGATATTGATACAAATGGTATAGTTATTTATTAATTATTGAGATTATTATTAAACTTTTTCCAAAGAATATGAATGTACCAACAATACAATAAATAAAAGGAAGATTATGCCAATGAATGGATGTACCATCAGCTCAAAAAAGCAGATTATGCCCATGGTTTTGCCCATGGATGAACATGGTAGCACTTCTAAATGTGCAAAAACGAAATGTAAGAATAATTAATTTGATATAATTTTTAGTAATGTTTAATTTAAATATTTATTAATGATTTAATTTCTATTTAGAATGCTTTATTTTTAGTTATTAATAAACTTTACCTGAGATATAAACTGAAATGAAATTCGCATAATAATACCAAAATAATAATAATAATAAGGTCTTTATAATATTTGATGCTTTAATAATAAATTTGTTATGAATATATATTTTTGTGTGACTTTATTTTGATATCTAAGAAATTATTTTACGATGAATAATTTAATCTGTGTTAATTAATAAACCGAAATTAAAAATATTTTTAAAATTAAGGTAATGTTTACCCAAATCTTTGCACGTCAAAAATTCATGACAACAAACAATGTCAATTGACGATGTAAAGATATAAAATTTTATTTATGCCCCTTACAGAATGTTTTATAATATTCATAAAGAACATTTTACATCCTTTAAAAGCGACCGAAATGAATTGTTCAAAAGATTATTTAACAGTGGGAGAATAGATATATTAAATAATGACAGCAACCTTATCGACAAATCTAATGATGTTATAGTATCAGATAACGACATGATTGATAACGAATTAATCAATTTAACCTTAAGCAGTGGAAGCAGAACAACTGGTAGAAGATAATATGTGGGATGATATAAAAGTTTTCTCTGAATGGGAATCTTCAGGAGAACTGATGATCGAATCCAATTTGAAAAATTGCCACAGACCAATAAAAATGACATTCAACAACATGAAAGAGATAAATCTGCCTAAAATTCTTACAAACTAACTGCTGTCTGCAATTATACAGATGAAAACTGTTAAAGTTCTATTCGGGATAGATTCAGATTTCGAAAAAGATGGATAATTCAAATCGTCACGATTTTGAAATAAAGCAGTAAAAGTAACAGTGTAGAATTTTCAAAAAATTATGGCAGGAGAGTAGGTGGCTATGTCACCGCTAGAACATGCCACCGCTGGACCCCATACCCCCCGGCGTAAAAAAACTTCTAAGTCTAAAAGTACAAAGACAATGAGTCATTCAAGGTCATTGAAACAACGACAATAAATAATTCAAGGTCATTGAAACAAATACTGTTATGATGAGTCATAATAATTTTCAAGGTCATTCAAAAAAATTCAACTTCACTGTAGGGGTTATCATATTTTTTCAAGGTCATTTAAGCAAAGACCATGACTCATCGAACAAATTCTGAAGGTCATTGGATGAGTCATCATATTTTTCAAGGTCATTCAAAAAATTTTTAACTTTTTAATATAATTTACTACTTATTTTATAAGTAGTGTTGTAATTATTATTTTTAATATTATTATAATTAATATTATTAACACTTTTTATTATTATTAAAATTATAGTCACAACTTTTTATTTTTATTATTTTTAATATTATTATTATATAATAAAAAACAAATTCATTAACAACAAAAACTTTTATTAAAAAGAAATTGTTCTACTATGTTAATATTGTGAAAAAGCTTTATTCAAAGCCCATCCCACATACTTCGAATATCGTGCAGCACAACAATGACATCTATCACCACATGGATATTCGGGTTCCATATCTTTTAACATTTTGTTTTATTTGTTCCATAGGAACTCATCGATTACGGAAAATATCCATATAGATGTATAATTAAAAACCAAGTCTGGAATCATTGATGCTGATTTATCCTTCAATATTTCATAAATATCTGGATAAAAGAAGTCCAGACTTTCTTTGATAACTTTAACATAATCATCTACAAAACAAGTAAAAATAATAATAATAATTAATTAGCATAATGTTCAATTTCGTTCATAGCTTGAACTGTGCTCGGTACAATGACATCCATTATAATGATAAAAATTGAAATAACAATTAGTTTTATACTAATTTAAACCAATCAGAAGTTAAATACACACAACCTTTTAGCTATAAACAATAAATATTAATTTATATAAATTTGAAAATGATTTAAGAAATTTTAATAATAATATTAGTTGTTAGTTATTTTAAAATGACTAACTCAATTGTTTTAACCGTTCAAGGTAAAAATTCAACAAGATGTGTATGTCCTGACACAGCCATGTTGATGGATATTTTGTATATGATAGATAGGCCTAGACATTTGAAAACTCCAGACAAAAAATTATCTGAAAGAATGAGTAATTTAGAAATCCGATTTGAACTCACATATGAGACTTTAAAAAGATCTCGGAACAAAATATATGATGATATTCTATAAATAAATAAGACCATTGGTATTATCAAAAATGAATTAAGAAAATCAATATTCAAATTGAATGAAAATCGTAAACTTAATGAAAAAATGATGAATCAAGTTCAATATAGTATAAAAATTTATTCCAATAAAACAACTGATCAGTTCAATCATATAATAAAAGAAGTTCAACATCCGATGAAACCTATACAATCGGTTATGCAAAACAGTGGCAATAAATCATCAATATTCACATTTCCATTATTTATTTTTACCTACTTTCTTAAATAAAAACATTGCAACTTAAATGCAATATCCGTGCATGATTCTGATTGGTCGAATATAGTATAAATAAGCCTCCAAACATTTTTATAAATGTTTTGTTGAATGAGCTGGTTGCTAATAATGGAGATGATGATGATATCATTAAAAACATAAAATTCATGGTCAACCGTACCGAGAAAATCGTAGAAGATATCCCATTTGAGCCCATTCATTAATAATTTCAGTATTTTCATCATTAACAATTTCTTCATCATCACTGTGACATTCTGAATCACAACATGAATCTTCTTTACCCAATGCTTCAACTAGAGTCAATATATCACTAATTTTTACACTTGATATTTTTTCGAGTTTATCGAACAAAAGGTTTATTAAATATTCTAAACGATAATTATATAATTATTTTATATTTTACCTTTTTCAGACATTATTTTTAAACAATTTTAAACCTAATTTTAATTTTGTTTATAGAATATGTTGTAAGGAAAACAAACAAAATCTGTTTAAATACATTTATTAACACTAAAATATACATTAAAATAGTTGTGCAAGTCTAGCAGTTGCAATTTTCCATATTGGAGAAAGCACATTATTTTGATCAGCTTTATATTCTTGTATTGTTATCATTAAATACCAGTTTTCCTGTTATTTAAAACTTATTTCTGTAAATGCATCATAATATCTGGTATATTGACAGGTGAAGAATGCATTTTGATTGCATTTTAAATTCGAATTGATCTTATTGAATACCGTATGAAATTGAGTTCAATTGAGTTTGACTGGATTTATCAGATGCATATTGATAGGTTCCTTTAAAAAATACATTTTATAATTGTGGAACATTTAAATTGGTTGGACAAGTTCTTCTTTAGAGAAGCTCAATATTTTCTTGGTCATGTTTGATGTATAGTCTAAGATGGTGACGAGCTTTTATACCCTTGATAGATACTGATTAACCAATCAGAATCGTTGTTGCATCGATGTTGCATGTATGTATTTCTATACAAGTCTGTATTACTTATTTCTATTATTACAAACTATTATTATTATTATTATTATTATTATTATCTAATTTCAAAAAAAAACCTAATCCTATTAAAAGGTATACGAAAAAGAACAGGGTTAACATTGTAAAAAATCATAGGAGTTTCCTGTATTTTAATGCATTGTAAAAGGCATCGAGTATGAAAAGAATATCTATTTTACAATCATTTCCAAATTTTGTTGTTCATGATTTACTCAAAATTATACTAAAAGGTATCAGAGGTAAAATTAAAATCAGTAAATCTAAAAAACTAGTGTTGAATAAACATCGTAAACCTTTGTTATTACTAGTAAATAATAAAAATCGTAAGCAAATTAGAAAAATCATATATAAACAACAAGGTGGTTTTATCGGAGCAATGTTAGCAATATCATTATTAGGTGTATTACAATAAATGATGGGTCAATCATTACTTAATGTCAAATTAAAATTTAAATCATCTTGTTGTAATGGAGAAGATTTGGACAAACCCAGAAGACGAAGCAGGTGTCGGTGGAGTGGCAAAGTTAAAGAAAAGAGTCCCAAATTCGTACAGTTTGAACAAACCGACGTGGAAAAGATTTCCAACAAGAGCTTATAAGACATTCGGTATTAATGATTTATGGCAAATGGATTTGATGGAGATGATACCGTATTCGAAGATTAGCAAGGGTTATAAATATATTTTAACGTGTATTGATGTTTTCAGTCGTTTTGCCCGCGGTATACAACAAAAACAAAATCTGCAGAGTAAATATCTAAAGCAATTAATATTTTATTTAAAAATGGGCATCCTGATTATTTCCAAACCTATTTAGGTACTATTATTATTATTATAGACAAGGAGTTTTACAATAGTAAAGTTATAAATCATTACTCTGTAAATTCTCAATACAAAGCTGCTCATGTTGAAAGATTTAACCGGACATTGAGGAATAGATTAAAGAAATATTTCGTGCATCGATGTAATAAAATATGGATAAATGTATTACCGAAAATACTATTTAGTTATAAAAATTCATCACATCGAGGTCTGAATGATTTGAAACCTGTAGATATCAGCTCAAAAACACCAGTGAGTTCTACAAAAGTTGTTAAAATTGCAGAGCCAAAATATAAAGTTGGTGATCACGTTAAAATTAGTAAAATATCTTCTTCACCTTTCACCAAAGATTTTGATAGTAATTGGAGTGATGAAGAATGTTAGTTGTTAGTTGTTATTTTAGTCCATTTACAATAAAATTTGAAATTATTGATGATGCCAAGCAAATGAGTAGTGATAAGCTTAACATTGTTGTTCCTGATACTGAATACCTATTAAGTTTCAAACATTTTATTGATTTCGGGCCTGTGAATGAATAAATCAAAATATCTGTATCACATATTAATGAGGTTGAAGATACATTTAAGTTTACTAAGGATTTATATATTGAAACACTTGAAGAGTTACATATATATATTTCATTCAATTGATTACATATATTTTAAACTAATGAAATTGTTAAAGATGGATTATGTAAATTTAGTCTAAATAATAACATTTGTGAAGTTACATTTGATAAAAATTTGGCTAATAAATTTGGATTAGACAAGCAAAGATATCGGGCAAGTGCTTTTGGTGTAAGCAAACCAAAACTAATAAAACCTCATAGACAAATGTTTATATATACAAACATAATCGATCCTATAATTGTTGGTGATTCCTTGGTTCCTCTATTGAAATCTGTTTGGGTTGATAAACATGATCAGGATGAAGTTACAATATATATAAATCGATAATCCCATGTACTAAATGGTATCAACATCATGTATAAACAATATGGAAATAAATATTCGTTATGATAGCGGTAAATTTATTGAATTTAGTAAAGATACATAAACTCATTTTACATTACATTTTCGTAAATTAGATGGCCACTAACGACATTATTAGTATATATAGTGATAGCCAAAGTGGTGGTGAATTACCATATGTTATTGGTAAATAGTATGGATCAGGATGGTTGAGAACTCTTGGTAGATTCGCACTTGCTATTCTTAAACGCATTGGTAGTTTTGGTATGAAAACCGCTAAAGATGTGATAATGAATGAGCAGAAAATATTACCATCTCCGAAATCAAATGCATTATCCGAGTTAGGGAAAGTTTTACCGGGTGTTGCGGGTATGTTTCAAAAACAGGCATCGGTACCGGCATCGGCACTAGCTCAAAAACGTAAATTACATAATAAACATATAAACAAATGAATGAAAGAACATGGAACTATATTTCGAAAATGATTTTTGGTAAATCTGAATTGTGTTTATTTGATAGACCGTCTCCCCAGGCAGTAATTGAAATGGGTGCCTTTGAAGAAGTATTCCCGATGAATTCTATTATGGATAGTAGAACAGATATTGAATTTTATATTAACGGTTCCTAAACTAAATATCTAGATTTTAAAGATACATTGTTAACTGTTCAGATCAAAGTTGTAGATAAAGATAGAAAAGCTTTGGGTGGAGCTTGTGATGTATTACCAGACAATTTCTTGTTTAATACACTTTTTAAAGATGCAGATCTCGAATTTAATAATATCAAGATTGAGGGTGGTAACAGTACATATATTCACAAACCTCTAATAGAAACTATTATAAATTACAATAGCGATACTAAAAATACATGTTTAGCTCCTATTGGTTATGGTAGTGATGACGATAGGAAAAGGTGGATTAAGAGTTCCAAATTATTTACCATGTGCTCATCATTGCAACTCAATTTTATGGATCAGCCGAAAGATTTATTCCCAGTTGTTACACATTAGTTTGTACACATTAGTTTGAAAAGATATGAGTCTGCATTATCACTACTGCGTCAATTCGTCAATTAGTTGATACAAAATTATTAGTGAGAAGAGTTCATGTTGATCCCTCTGTATTAGCCTGTCATCAAATGGGTCTTAATTCTAAGCATGCAATATATCCATTGAAAACAAAGGAAATTGTTTAATTTGCTTTTGCTAAAGGTGCAGCTTCTTTTTATAAGGAACAAATATTTGGAGATAGAAGAATGCCAAACTTTATATTGGTAACATTTCAAAGTGAATTTCAATATAATGATGATGATGAATATGCCCCCTTTTTGGGGATGATGATGAATATGCCCCCATTTCTGGGGATGCCCACATTGATGTGGATGATATCGATGATACCGATGAGGATTCAGATAAATGTTAGTTTTTTGATGATTTTTTATAATTTATAATAAGTTATATATTAATAAAAGTTTTAAGAATAAATATTGTTTAGTAATTTTAGACATTATTATTAACATTTATTATTATTTAATACATATACAATGGATTAAATAAAAACAAATATTAATAATTAATTTCTATAATTGATGAAAGAGTTATGATATTTATTGAAAATCTTATAATCGATGAAAAACTTATGACGATATTTAATTGAAAAAGCTTATAATAATATTTATTGAAAAACTAATAATAATTAATGAAAAAGTTATAATATTATTTCTTGAAAAAGTTATATTTATTGAAAAGTTATGATATTTACTGAAAAAACTTATAATAATAGATGAATATAGACATTTATCATTTATCGATATTTAAAAGAATTAAATGTTAATAAATGATAATAAGATTTACATATATATGTATAAATAATTAAATAAATTTGGCAACGATTTAATTAAAAGATAACGCCAATAAAAAACCTTTCGTACGATATATTTCGATAGCACAGCTATCATCTTCAGGTACTCAAAACCAACTAAAAATCTTATGAATTAACATTTAATTTAAACAAATTGTTAATTCATAATATTTTTAGTTGGTTTTGAGTACCTGAATATGATAGCTGTGCTATCGAAATATATCGTACGAAAGGTTTTTTATTGGCGTTATCTTTTAATATATATATATATATATATATATATTATCAGGCCGATTATATCCGAAGTTGTGCATCTTTTCAACATTTCATTTTGTAAAATTTCATGGTGAAATGAGGCGATACTACGGTCATAAATTCTTTGTCATCGATTTTTTCATATGCTCCAAACGCGAGACTGTCCAAAACATAAATTATTAAGAGTTTAGTAAGGGGTACTCTACCCACTTAAATCAATTTATTTTAAATAAAAAAGCTGTTAGCGATGATTGCTTTTGGCGTTTTTGAAAAAGATTGATGAAATCGATCTTTCGATTGTCTTGCCGTATTAAGAGGTTCATCGCCGAAAAACGATAGGACCACTTTCCTTCAATGAGGAACAGGATTTTAAGGAATATCGCACTTTTTATTTATGTAAAACGTTTAATAGGGATAAAGTTAAGGATCATTGTCATTTCTCAGGTAAGTATTTAGGAGCTGCTGGTAGGAAGCGTATGTTTCTCGACGAATCCAAAAACAATTAGATGTTGTTTTTCACAACTTGAGGGGATATGATCTCCATCATATTTTAAAGTATGTTTTAAATAATTTTTCTTCTTGGGAATTAAATATTATTTCGACCACTACGAAAAATTTATCCCCCTCATCGCTTACAATTATAAATTGCCTGTTCGTTTTAAAACAGCATGCAATTTGTTAATTCATCTTTAGCAAAAGCTGTTAAGACACTTACTGATTTGCCTTTAAAAGATTGTTTTTGATGGCGCAATTGTTAGAGTCAAGGCTATTTTCCCTTATGACTTTTTGATATCTCTTGAGGTTCTTTAATCGACGACTGAATTTAGAGTTATGTATCTGCTGATGAATACGCTACAGCCAACAAATTTGGACACAGCAAAATTGCGATACAATGTTAGATTATATATTAACCTACTTAAAATTAAACGTATTCCTACTTGCGGATTATTTTCATCAATCTCGTGCAAAAGCAATTGCCTATAATAGTCTAGAACTTCTTAATTTTTATGGAATTCCTGGTATGTTATGGCGTCAGCTTTCATGACATTGCAGGAACTTATTTCTGCAGAAGGAACCCAATCCTGCAGAACTTCTGCAGGACATGGAAATGTTTTATTTCTACGAGGGAGGAATACGGGGTGGGTTAACATTTGTTAACAAGCATTATGTCGCAAGTTCTGAGGATACAGAACTCTTGTATATAGATATAAATAATTTGTATGGTTGAGCTTTTAGTCAAATCCTCAGTATGCAGATTTCGTTTGAGTATATGATGGTTTAGATCATATTTTATCGGAATGCATCAATGAGGATATCGAAATACTCCCGAATGGTTATACAATGGAGGTTGATATCAAGATTCTTTATTGTGTGCATGATTGTTTGAATGATTTTCCGATTGGTCCGGAAAAGATGTGTCCAACGAAATCTAAAGTTGAGAAGTTGATATTCATGCATTGGCCTAAGAAGAACCATGTTCTTCATTGGCGGCTTCTCAAGCTTTATCTTTCTCTCGGTGTAAAGGTTGTTAAAATTCATAGCGCAAATAAATTTAAGGAAGTACCTATATTTCATGCATATAGACAAGAACATAAAATTAAGAGCACAAAGTACTAGCGAGCTATATAGGGACTTGTTTAAACTTTATAATAATAGTTTGTATGGAATGTCTGTCGAAAATCTTAAAAAACGGATGAATTTGAGGTTATGCAATTCTGATGAAAAGATGATTGTATATGCCTCAAAGCCAAATTTCAGAAAATCTATCGTAATTGATGATAATCTGATTGCTGCTCATCTGAATAAGGATTCAATATGTTTAGACAGGCCTAGTTACATCGGACAATCAGTTCTAGACCTGTTTAAACTTAGAATGTACGAACTGCAGTATAAGGAACTAGCGAAATATCGCAATGAATTTAATTGCGAAATAAATATCGTTGCCGGCGACACTGATTCGTTTTTCCTTGAGGTCAAGAACTGTAGGCTAGACACTCTTTAGCCGGCAATGATAAGAGACAGCCTTTTAGATACCTCAAATTACGACACGCACATCCCTTGTACACAAGAAAACTTGACTCTGTAATAGGAAAATTTAAAGATGAGAGTAAGAGTCTTGGGTATGAGAATGGGTTTTCTTAAGACCCAAGTGCTATAGTCTTTTAAGTACTAAAGATACAATGAGGGCTAAGGGGGTGAAGTTGTTGGGGACAGAGATTGAGCACCAGTATTATTTAGATTGTTTTAATAATGACACAATATTTACGGTGCCTTAAACTAGGATAGGGACGCGGAACCATCAATTATTTACATTTAAGAATAATAAAATTGCGCCTACCAATAAAGATGATAAACGTACTTGGGTGGGTAGAAATTCCAGTTTCGCATTTGGTCATTATTTAGGAATCGATGCCATTGAGGATAGCCAAGTATCGCACAGCCCAAGCTATCAAAGCATACACAGCCCGAGATATGACAGCTCATATGAATTGTCAGACTAATGTATTTTGTGATTTATTTAGATTTTTTATTTGTTATCTTTTTTATTAATAACATTGTAGTAATAATTTTATTCATTTTATATGTTTTTATGCTTGGGGAAAGGAAGATATGCGGATATAAAAATTAACGACATGTTGATGATAATTTTATGAGTTTTTATTAGTATTAATAACATTGTAATATAATAATAATAATAATAATAATAATAATAATATTAATATTAATAATTTTATTTATTTATTATTAACCTTTATTTTCATGCTTGGGGAACTATTCAAAGATCATCAACTCTTTCTGAAGGAATCGAAATTGTAGATTCATTAGATAATTTTTTCGATGCAACTGATAATACTAATGAGGACTTTTTTGCTGGAAAAGGAATTGTCAAATTACAAAATCAAGTTGGTAGACATCGTTCCAGTATAATAAAAGAAGAAGAAACTTTTCAGTGTTTTTTGAAAAGGATTTTAAAATTTATCAGACACGGAGACAAATTAAAATTGGATGAATGGGATGCTTTGATGTTTCAATAATTTACGATGAAGCAAGAGAACCAGGCTCTTCAATGTGAATTGTCTCACGCTCTTTATCAATACGATGTTTCGTGTAGACCTGTTACTCGTTTCACCAAAGAGGTTACCACAGCTCGAGAAGTTCTATCTACTCTTAAACCACAAGTTGGAATTACATCTCATATTATTTCTCCTCAAGCTGCATAATTCGATAAAAGTGAAGCAGGAAAAACTCTTCGTTGGATTGAAATGTTAAATGCTACAGTTCCAAGTCGTATTAAAGCTGCACTTGATAAAATCCCAACTAATATTCAAGAATGCTCTATGGATGAATATCATAACTTTCTGTTTGATGGTCTAGTTTCGGGATATTTGATGACAGCGTTGGGTTCAGGTCATAGTGAACGGTTAAATGGAAAGACCTGGGTAAATTCTGACGCAAGCATTCTCATCCTCAATCAAAATCTGTCGATCGGGGTTCTTCCGCAGCTGCGGTGTTTTTGTATCCTCATGGGCTTTGTAGCAATCGATAATAAATTAATTAAAAATATGATGGAATTCACCAATTATTATTATAAGTTTTGTAGATGATTATTTTAAAGTTATCAAAGAAGTTCTGGACTTCTATTATCCAGATATACATGAAATATTGAAGGATAAATCAGCATCAATGATTCCAGACTTGGTCTTTAATCATACATCTATATGGATATTTTCCGTAATCGATGAGTTCCTATGGGACATCGAACAAAACAAAATGTTAAAAGATATGGAACCCGAATATCCATGTGGTGATGGATGTCATTGCTGCGCTGAACGATATCTGAAGTATGTGGAATGGTCTTTGAATAAAGCTCTTCGATAATATTATTATAGTCGAATTATTTCTTTTTAATAAAAGTTTTTGTTGTTAATGAATTTGTTTTTATTATATATTAATTATAGTATAATAATATTAATATTAATAATAATAATAATAATAATAATAATAATAATAATAATAATATTAATGATAATATTAATAATAATATTAAGAAATAGAATAAAGTAATATCATCAATAACCCAACAGTTCATTATATAAAATGCAGTAAATAATCATTCAAGTTATAGATTATGAAATGTTCGTGTAGAGGAATAAAATGGTCAACTTGAATTCGAGACAGACATCTTGAAAGATTAGATTGAAGTAGATAGTGACTCCATCATCTACTACCACGCTAGACGAAATTGAGTGGAAGGTTTGGAAGTCTCGTCACCGACCAACGCACTAGGGAAAGTTTAATGAGCATAAATAAAATAATTCATGAATTAAAAAGTCATCTGAATCAATGATATCGCTGAGACTTCTTTTATTAATAATTTTGGGCACTTACGTCGTCCACAAGTAAAATACATGACGGATAGAATAGATCGACATTAATAGAATGCAAATCCAACATAAATAATAAACTAGTTAAATAAAAAATGGAGTCACGACCCCGCAGTGAACAATCAATAATACTAACTGCATGTAAGAATAACCAAATTAATGAAGAAAATATTGAAGTGAAAGGTCAATATCACCAATCGACAAAAAGAAAATCTCATCAAATTGAAATTGATAAAATGTCACAACGCACACATCGATGGACCAGGCGACTGTAAATATTCAGCATATGAATAGTGGATTATTTCTGTGCAAAAAATGAATACACAAATGACAGAAAAAAGAAGGAAGGAATCCTGATGACACTGAGAACTAGCAATGAGGATAAGAGACGAGCCAACGCCGACGAGCTATGAGGAGCCCAGCGGGAAAAATTATCGGGAAAATGGGATGACGTTGGTAATTATTTAAATTTATGTATTACTAGTTTTAAATAATTTCGACAAGAGAAATACGTAGAAGGTTAAAAAATATTTAGCAAACATCCAGAACTTTCAACACAATACAATACTCCTACTCAGCGATGACGTACCCCAAAGAAAGATTCAACACCCGAAGATAGTGATTTAAAATCCACATAACAATTCGAAATGTGTAAGTGCCGGTTCATCCGCCAATATCTCGTGCCCGTGAAGATTCTACTGTGCGTAACGCTAGAATCTAAAAGTCAATTCTTACAACCTATAAGGGTAGACGGAAGATTAGAGAGCAGTCTTTTGGCTGTTCCTTTGTCATCCATCTCCCGAAAATTCGACATAAATTGATATTAACTAATCGGCTAAAAATCATTCACACCGAGTAGTCCAGTGGGCACTCATAAAATCCTAATATCAATATGTCTAACCCTAGGATCAGATAAAGGTGATGAGTGCGGGAAAAAGAGCGGGAAATCGTTGCAACGAAAAATCTAAGTAAATAAATTATTTGAATAAAAGCCTAAATAAAGGACGAAAAATTAATTGTCTAAATATATAGAATACTCGAATAAAAGTCTAAATGAATAACATAAAATTATCGAGTCCTAGATCAGAAAAATCGAAATCAGAGGTAAATAAAATACTGGAATTTATTCGGTAAATAATAAGATAAGTTACCTCAACGACGACCAGGGAAGGCGGAGCGGGCAAAGCGCCGCTGGCAACAAGCGACGAAGCAGGATTAACAATAAAAAATCCATCAATAGCTGACTCATGATTGTGTATCTTGTAATATAAAAATAAAATATTTTCATGTTTATCTTGTGAATTCATTATCTCTGGTTGGCAAAATTGATAAGATAGAAACGAAGAAGTAATCGAAAGTGAATTTCTATCATTATTAAGTTCACACAGAAAGGACCCAGGTTGTAAACCGCGCGTAAATCTTCTATAGGTAGCGCGTTGAATCCACCATGAGGCCGGGCCTTAGCAGTTCTACAGTTAGAGCTCACCTTTGACGGTCTCATAACCAATGGTTGCAGTTCCAACCATTGGCGGGGAAGGAAAGCTTGTATGTAAAGGGGTCAAGGTTAGAAACCACTAACCCAACAATAGTAATCAATATATGTTAAATTATTAGAGACCTGATTTTACAAATGTCAGTTAAGCCTCTACTTAGCCGACGAGACGGAACCATATAAACCACTGTTTTCTATTAAATAATTACGATTCATGTAAACTTGTTAATAAATAGTTTTATTTATAGGCATGAATTCTCTCCGAACATTAAGTAAAGAATTGGTAAAATCCCGTCGCGAAAACACAGAGCTACATACTCAGCTGATCCAGATAAGTCAAGAAAACAGAAAATCAGGGCGACGTGGATCGAGCAATCACAAGCCAAAGTGGCTTACCAGAGGTTGACCGCCGCTTAACAAGGATGGGCGGAAGAAAAACAGACGGTCCAAAACCAACTGACCCAAATCAGAAGCCTAGAGGCAGCATTGTCGGCTTGCCAGTAGGGTAACGCAGTGACCTACCCTCTGGTATTCGCTCCAGCCCAGATAGTCTACAGGGATTCAAGTCACACAACAAAACCGGCAATATCTAAGCAACCTCAGCGACAGTTGGGGAAGGCAGAGCGGGCAAAACGACGCTCGCAGCAGGTACGGAACCGAACTCGAAGCAATAAACCAATCGAAAACTGACTTACAATTTACATGTTGTATTTTCTGAGTAAAATATTTCAGGCATACCTTGCGAATTTATTAATACTGCATTGTCGAATTAAGAAACTAGTAATGAAATAAAAACCGAAACAGAATCATTATAATGTTAAGTTCATACAGAAGGGACCGAGGTTAGTAACCGCGCATAGAACCCATCATGATCGGGCCTTAGCAGTTCTACAGTTAGAGCTCACCTTTGGCGGTCTCATAACCAATGGTTGCAGTCCCAACGTTGCCTAGCAACGGGTAACCATTGGCGGGCGAGAAAGGTTGTATGTAAGGAGGTCAAGGCCAGAAATCATTAAACCCACACTACCAACGAAGCGGTTTGGATGTACACCCAACATAAAATAATAAACATAACCCATAGAAATATCATTGTTTTTCTCATTTCAGTATTCACTCTTCTATTCGGCCTTCTCTGCTGAAGACTATACATTTATTCATTCTCTTTTTCCATTTAATATAAGGATCCTACACTTTCCCAACCTCCATTATCTTTAATCCAGTTTCCAAAATTTTTATTCAATTTCAAATTTCCTATTTAATTACCTGGCTTCAAATAAGTATGTGTTTGCACTTCAAAACCAATAAATGTCAATCCGTTTACTACCGACTCTCTGTTTATTCCACATTTTCCTCTTATAAGTTAGGGTGTTTAGTTGACGTTTATAAGTTTGATTTTTAATATGCATTGTAGGGTTTGCATGCTATTTTCGATTCATTTAAACAAAATTTTGTTTAGGTCCAATACATCTGAATCCTTCATATCTTTATCTATAATACGTGATATTCTAATTTAACTATAATAATTGATCTAATACACTACACAGACTATCTCCTATTCCACAATTCAACTTAAAATGTTTAAGAACTATCAGCAAAAGTCAACAAGTGATACCTGTTTGAATGGTCAATAAGAATAAAATGGGAGCAGTATTTCGCCGATATATTTTTAGGATTTCATAGATATCAAATATTTCAAGGATAAAAAAGAAATTTCATAGATATTTCTAAAAATATCAATAAAGACACAATAAACTTAATTTTATAAAAAATATAGAATATAAATGTATTTGTGCTCAATGGATTTTCTCAAGGCGTTTCTTGGGCGACCAACGGGTCTTTTAAAAACTTGAGTTGATGATGATGACATTGAGGACTGTGTTGCTGCTTTTTTTGAAGTTGTCTTTACTTTTTTGGATGGTTGTGGTTGAGTCAAAGGTAGCCTTTCGGCTACTTGCTTCTTTCGCTTTTAATAGGGAATGGTGGAAAGTTCATTATTCGAATTAAAACTTAATCTGAGTTATTGTTTTTTAATTAATTATAGATATAAATTTAATAGAAAATAGATAATTATTTAGGGCGCTTGTTTAGAATTGCCCCGCGTTTTTTAAATAAATTTTATTATAGGGCATTTAATACTTTTATAGATGGATTATCAACCTAACAAAAACTCAATGATTAATTTGAACTTATTGTCACTTTACGACATTGTTCGAACCAAGGAAGGTGCCATTAGATTTTTGCAAGATAGAGGTATATTAAATCGACGCAAAGCATGCATAAACAACCACGAAATGATTTAATCGATCACAGATGAAAGAGAAAGATGGATATGTACGAAAGAAACCTGTAGAAACGAGGTTTCTTTGAAGTCTGGATCTTGGCTGGAAAACATTAACCTCTCTTATACCGAAGTTGTTTTATTTATATATTCTTGGAGTTTTGAATTAACTTCGATTAAATTTTGCCAAAGGAAGTTAAGTATTTCATCAAACGCAACCATCATTGACTGGAACAATTATCTCCGAGAGGTTTGTGCCAGTAGTCTGTTACGAAATCCCTTGATCATCGGTGGCCCTGGTTTACATGTAGAGATTGATGAATCTCTATTTACAAGGAGAAAAAAAACGTTGGACGTGTTTATCCACAACAGTGGGTGTTCGGCGGCATTTGTAGGTAAACTGGGAATTGCTTTCTTTATGTCGTTCCTGATCGCTCGGCAAACACCTTAATGCCCATCATACAGCAATCCATAAGACCAGGGTCAATTATAATATCTGATGAATGGCGGGCATATAGTCAAATTCCAAACCTGGGATTTGGTTACGTGCATGAAACAGTCAACCATTCAGTAAATTTCATTAATCCCATTACCGGTGCAAACACACAAATGATTGAAGGATGTTGGAGTTTAGTGAAACAAAGAAATAAGCGTCATTTTGGGACGCATCGTGGCATGTTAGATAGTTATTTATGTGAGTATATGTGGTGACGAAGATTAAATGGTGCAAATCCATTTGAAAAGATTTTACATGATATCCGTGAATACTGGCCACCTGCCCAATGATCGAGTTAGATAACTGTTTTTACAGTCATGTTAGCTATCTTTAATAATAAAAGCTTGTATTAAAAGTTTATTATTTAAAATAAAATTTATTTAAAAAATGCAGGGCAATTCTAAACAAGCGCCTTATTTAGTATTTCATAGATAATTATAAAAAATTATTTGGATATCTATGTAATATTATTTTTAGATTTATGAAATCCTAAAAATAGATCGGCGAAATCTTTTTCACTAATAAAATTACAACAAAAATGAAATAATTATTTTGAAAAGAAAATTCATAATTTTGTTTTATTGGCTTTACATTGCCAAATCATGCCCACTACTAGTTGATATCAAGGGCTTTCCAAATGATACCCAACGTTTTTCCAGATATTTTAACCCTTCCCATCCTGACAAAATTTCAATCCTTCTCCTTTCAATACAATTATATATTTATTGCGATTATTTCACAATTTTATATTGAATACAAATGAAATTTTTAGAATAACAATTTTTCATTAGGTGATAAATTTTGCAAACCCTTCACGCTTTCATATTTCGTGGGCCCCAACGAAAAACCCTTCAATTTATAATGCAATAAATCTAATAAAAAATGACGTAATATTAAATAAATATCTGAAATATTTTTAGAATCAAAAACTTAACATATTCACTCAAATTTGCAGTGATTTACAGAATTAAATTAAACTTTGTAAAAATGTCTAGCAAAAGACTACAAATCTAAATGAAAATTATTCAACAGTAAATAACAATAATATCAAAGCCAAATATTTAGCAATTATTTTTTTATCAAAAAGATTTCATTTCTTAAAAACATATTAAAGTTCAGAAATCTTATTCAATCTCATTTGCACTTTTTCCATCTCAGATTAATTCAAATTTTTTTTACAGATATCATTTACAACTTTAACCTGAAATGCTTTGTTTTCAAATAACTAATGACAAGTTTATTGAAATTCTTTTTGACTTTTCTATAGAAAAATACAAATAAAAACAGTCGAAATTAATAAAAAATATATTCAATTAAGATTGTAGTATAAATGTATATGGATATCTAAATAAGGATGAAATAAACAGAATTTCATTATTCTTTTGAAAATTTAATATTATTTTGATTTAAAATTAAAACACGAAAGTTTACGTAAAAATGACAGCTTCTTGTGTGATTTCTGTAACAAAATTTCCGCTGCCATATCGAAAACGGCTTCGACATTTGAACCAGTTCTAGATGAACATTCAAGATGGCCTTTAGCCCCGATAGTTTGCCGGATCTTAACGGAGTCTTCAGATGATACTAATTCGGCAGTTTTCTGTTTATTATCGAAATATCTATCTCTAAGATCAGATTTGCACCCGACAAGAATGATCGGAGCCCTTGGAGAATGAATATCTAATTCCGGTTTCCAAATATCAATAATATTATTAAGACTCGACGGAATATCCACAGCATAACATAGTATTATTAAATCAGCCGGATAACTCAGTATACGAATGTGTTCATAATCTTCTTGTCCACCCGTATCCCATAAATTCAAAGTAATTGTTTGGCCATTAATGTTAACATCACGAGATGTAGTTTCAAAGACAGTTGGCTCATAATCAGTGAAAAATGTTTTCTTTACAAAAGCATTGAGAAGTGATGTTTTTCCAACGTACCCATCGCCTACAACAACAACTTTCTTCGGTTTTTCTTTGACTTTACTCATCTATGAAAAAAAAATTGTTTAAGTGAATCGATACAACGATGATTACGTGTGATTGGTGATTTAATCAATTGAAATTCATCGTATAATACACACACATGCCAAATGTACACAATTCTTATAAACACACAAACATTTGCAGTTGTCACTTTGGTAATGAATGTGTGTTTGAAACGAAATGTGGATTACATGTGTGTACTTAGTTTGTGTGCACAATTAAATAGATTGATGAAATTGGTTAGTTGAAAAATAGAAATTTTTACAAAATATTTGCATTATAATAATCATAAAAATCACATTTATAAATCAAAATATTTTCAAACTAAAATTAAATGACGTAAACTTTGTTAATGGTGAAATTGATTTTTGAATATTAGATTATTTTTAGATAAAGTTGCAATAAATTATTCATGAATAAAATATGAAATATTTATCATCATTATCAATTGATATTGCTTTTAATGTTCTTATGGCAAGGAAAATTATCTTAAAAATGGATAATTTCTGTCGTAATATTGTGACGAAGCCTTTGAATAAATGGCTGGCTTGGTGGCGTTTCCGAATTTTCAGATAAGCTGGCAACTCTCAGAATATGCACAAAATATTTATTTCAACAGAAATAATAATTTCGATTTTAATTTTTGTCATAGATATTAACATTTTTAAGATATGAGAAAAGTTTCGCTAGGAATTAGCATGGAAACTGACTCCTCGTGTTCAGTAGAAAAATCAGAGAAAAAAAAACTAAACAGAATAGAATTTATTTAACGGTCACAATAATTTTATTTTAAACTTGAGATTGAAGTCCAACGGATTTCACGCGGATCAGAGGTCAAAATGATCTTGGTCAGTGGATTAACTCAATTTCTTTCCTTGATACGTTCTTCATTCTTCTAACTAAAAATTGCAAATTTCGTGTTGATAATATAATCAACATTTGTGATTTAGATTGAAATTTTATAACATTTATTTGTTACTTTCTTTCTAAGTTTTGTTTTGTCCGCATTAAAGCAAAACAAGAATCGTAATAATTCAACCCATATAGAGAGATCCATTTTTAATCTTTGACAGACTCAATAAATTTTAACTTTTTTAGTGAAAATTACCCTTTACACTTTAAAAACCCTACCATAGCCTATCCCTTTAAGCCCAGTAGACGTGTTTTGACCCTTGATTCATAAAAGTAACACTAAAGTTGACTTTCTTGTAAAGTTATCTTGAAATGTATGTTGTTTGGTCGAAAACTGGCTTGGGTCAAAATTCGATTCTGACCCCTTTTACCATATTGGTCTAGCACACACATTTTGAACATAAATTCATATATTTTGACACTGGGATCAAATTTTAAATCAAAATTAGCCTGAATATGTTGTTGTTTGACTGAAATTCAATTTTGATTTGAAATTCAACACCATACTGGCCATTTTAACGACAAAATCACTATAACTACCCTGAAATAATGGTTTTTCAGCCTATATTCAACTTTTAGTAGAAAATTAACTTAAAAATGGTGTTGTTTTACTGAAATTAGACTGTTTAAACAAAAGTTTCAAAAAAAAATTCGACTTCATTAAAGCAAAAATTAAAAATGGTGACCTTATCATTTAAACAACAGAATAAAAATGACAATTACATAATATGACCCTGACATGTTATGTCATATGACCTTGACTTATTACATCACATGATATTGAACAAAAAACCTTGGTCTGGGGGTATGTGGGCTCGTAAGTTCACTATGTACTACTAAAACTCCATTCAAACTCTTGTTGCATGATATATTCCGACAGTTTAACTGTCAACTTCAAGTACTAAATCAAACTAATATAGTATTTATTTATTTAAATATTTTAAACAAATTATTTTTAAATTTAAACTTTTATTGAATAAATATTTAACACTTTAAACTATTCAGTTGTACGATATATTCCGATAGTTTAACTGTCATCTTCAGATACGAAACCAACTAAAATAGTATGGGTTAATTTATGTATTTAAAAACAAATTATTTTTTAATTAAATATTTCAATAAGTATTTAAATAATCTTACACTGATTTTTAAAATGTTATATAGATATAAAAAAAATTTATCTCTATTATAATAAAAATTTTAAAATAATAATAAAATATTTTCAAAAATTTAAATCATTTTCGAGATAATACAAATAATATTAAAAAACATCAATTTATCACAATTTTACATAATCAAAAAATTTGTTGAGTTAATATTTTAAAAGGTTCGGTATGAACTACTTCTCTGACTCCACGTGCTCTTTAAATACAGCTGGTCGCCTGATGGGTAAAGGATATAAGAGTTTCGCGGTCACTTTCAAGTGATTCCCACCAGATGCGCACATAAGAGGTATAACCATTGGACACCCGTCAAAATGACGTTGGAAATGTATTCCAATGGGCGGTTTCTAGTAAAAGGTGAGCCATACTACCATGACTGCTAATACCTAGAAAATCTTTGGGTTCACGAGCTACCATAGAAGGTATTCACGCTCACTTGATTTCGGGTCCTCTTATTGTTAATTCAATTGAAATAATATCGATTATTTAGTAAATTTATATTATTTCACGAGTATTGCTTATTAAATAATTTGTATTAGCTCCAAAAAGATTTCCTAAATAACGAAACAAATCATTTATTAAATAGATTTTATAAAATTGAGTTAATGGATCAATCTCGATCTGAGATGTGCGGCATGAATTTCTTCATTTGTCCCATTAGCCTGGCTGTCTTAAATCTTCGGCGTCTCTCTCTCTCTCTCGGCTTTGCTGGGACGATTTTTATTTGATTTGATTTTGTCGATATTGCGGTATACATTGATGGATTGACTTTAGCATGAAGAAATAAATGTTCGATCGATGCAAGTGGTAGTAGCGGTGGACGGGTGGTGTTCAATCTCGTTTTATATGGTCTCTTTCAAATATAGTTGTTGGCTCTCCTTCTTTGGTTTTCTAGTTCTATGGCCATTTCGGAATATTGCAATTTCAGCAGGTTATTATGTTGGGTTAATTTCTTTTCTTGTTCCGGCCTTGTCCAAGTTTCTTCCATCCTGCGGCATCAACGGATCATTGCCTCGGCTTGTTGACTTTGATCCAGAGCCTTATCGTGAAAATAGGCCACATCTCGTCAAAATTTCTCGATATTCAGTGTTTTCGCTTGATTTTTGTTTACTGAAATTTTATATATGTATTTAAATTAAATTGATAATCGGTTCGGAGCATTGAATATTATGATTTATGATACTATTATAAAAATATACTAGTCAAATTGTGATAGTTTCATTGATTTTTGATGGAGTTTTATTTATTCTATGGGTTTTTCCAAATTTTGTGGTCAAATGACATATGTAAAAGGTCCTAATCATGTAGTTTAAATCAAAAATGTGGTCCAAATTATTGAATTTGCGCCCTTCCTTTTAAAACCCCAATTTCAGAATTTTAATTTTTATTGATTTGAGTAAGATATTCCTTTCTACAAATAGAAACGGAATTTCTTACTTCTACACCACTACTCAGGGTGAGTATTAAATTATTCCGTTATATCGACTATTGATTTTAGTTTTTAGATTTTCCCAGATATTTTCAGAAAATTTCTCAATTCTTTGAGGAATTTTATAGGATTTGATCTCTGAATCTCATCACGGGTACTTTTATATCATTAATAATTTTTACAGTTAAATTCCCCGACTTTTCTTTCATGTGTTAATTCATTTTCATACTTCTTTTTATAAAATAACATTTAGAATTTTAAATTTTAACAAGTAAGCAATATAGTAAACGATCATAACATAATTTTATTTTTGATTGTAAAAATGAAAAATAGAGATTTTTCTTTTTCTACAGGGAATCTTCTTGGATTGCTTGGGATTTCCTTTACTTGGCATCTACATGTTTTACCTTTTTGTTTTGTTTTCTCCCAGTTTGTACCTCAACATAATTTTATTAAAACTTTAAATAAATAAAAAAAAATTTCATTATTTATAAGAATTTATTTTTAGATCAGAAGATTAGCTGCGTGGTTAAGTTCTGAAACTGGGTCGATTTCCTTCTGGTTTTTTACTATCATTTCTATATTTAAAGACCTAAATGTTTTACAATGTTTTGTCATAAAATAAATTTTATTTGTTAATGATTCCTAAAAAATGAATTAATTAATAAAAATGCTTAAATTTATTTTTAATTAATTTATTTTTTATAACAATTAGTTAGTGATTTTCATAACTCCAGATTTTTTATTGGGCTTGTTTTCGTGACTTCTGGTCGTCATTAGCATTGCCTTATCTAGATGACGAATGGACATAATAAAAGATAATCAATAAAAGAAATTAAAAATAGATAAAATAATTTAAAATTTAATAAGATTAGCTAGACATAAATTCGTATTTCATTAGAAAATCTACTAGAACAAACCGTAGTGTACTCATAACTCTTCCGAATCTTTGTCTGTTTAATAAATAAGGTTAACTTAGAAATTTTTCTTTTCTCATCTTCTATTATTATGTATGGTTTTTAATGATATTTGTTAATCTTCTTTTTTCTTTTCTGAGTTATATATTATATATTTGGTCTGGCGTTGAAATTCTTGGAGTAGAGAAATGAACCGGTAAACTGCCATTTACTACGGGTACCTCCACACCGAAGTACTGATTTGATAACCAGTTCGGTAAACCATTATTTTTATAACTTGCGTGCATGCGATTACTCTCGATATCATATGGTTAAAAATCATGGACAACAATTAATAATAATAATATTTATAATATAATTAATAATCAAATTCGGTTTCTTACAAAATTAATCAGCTATTATGAATCGTACGAGAATTTAATAATGAGCATCCGGTATTGGTCAAGTACCATGGAAACAAAGTTTTCATGGGACTTGGTCGACACGAGGGAATATTTTGAATTTAAGTTTTGTTTTTCAAAAAAAATAATTCGATTGAAAACATATTATTAAACAAAAGCTTTTAATATTCGACTATTAAAAATCTGCATATACATAGCCTAGAAATTCATAAATTCAAAACAATTGGTTCATAAATATCCTATAAAAATTCCTTTCATCAAAATTTAATATAAATTAAAAACAAAAATAAAATAAAAATTTTCAAAAATTTTTCTGTTGAGTAGTATTAATTTCTTTTTCAAAACTTAGTATTAAATTGTGTCGATCTGGCATCGACTTATATAGTGGGGTTTTACACGCATGTTTTTTGATGCAGTGAAACAAAACGCAGTCACGTTTTTACCATATCTCACCACTTTTCCCCTAGTTGTCAGATATTCATGATTCTTTTTTGTTAAAGTTTCTAATTACATTTTAAGCTTAATTCTCATAGTTATTTTCTAGAATATAAGCGTTTTCTATGAATTTGGAGATAATTTGATGAAATAGGTTAATTTTGCTAAAATTTAATGGTTTTTGATTCTTTTAACAGTTTATATTTATGTTTTACATATTTTTGTATTCTTCTACACTTTTTTCTACTTTTTGTATTATTTAATGCTAAGTAGGTAATTTTTGATGATTTTCGGTCCATTTGCATTTTGCGCGCCCTGATTTTATTGGATGTCGTGCCAGATAAACAACAACTTAAAATATTTGTTTTTGCCCAACAATACCACTGAAATAATCTTTATTTATACAAAAAATCCACCGCGGTTCACAATTTCCAATAAATTATTATTGGCAGGGAGCCCTTTAGTAATCCGACTTTAAATATAATGATATGCTAGGATTCTCAAAATGTCCTTGAAATAAGTCTGACTAGTTTCTGATCAATTTCTTTTTACATTATATTTCCTTTATCACTCTCACATAACTCGTAAGGTTTTCTCAATTATTGTTTTGGCTCAATTTTGTGGAAAATTTGTTTATTTGAGATTTCCTTATTTAGGAAATCTCTCTTCAACAACTAATTGCAATTTTGATCTGGCTCCCGGAGAACTAGTGGACTAATTTGTTTTATCTTTCCGTCGCCTAGATCTTTCCCCGGAATAAATTTTCGATGCAAATTAAATTTCGGAATAATTTGTTTCCATCCAATGACATCAATAACGCTTCACATATAACACGTTCCAAATAATTAATAAAACTTTAATAAATTTTTTAAATCAGAAATGTCTATTTTACTTTAACAGCCCTCTATACGTTTAATGCAAAATTATGAATTCATATAGCATACGTTGTGATGGTTTATTAAAAATAATTTGTTTCATTTAGGAGGCAAGAGTTAAGAAATTAGTTAAGAAATATGTGCGTCAAGCCTGAATAAAAATGTTGTGCTCATTTGTCTTTTAACGTATTCGGATAGAACAGTATCTATTTTTAATTGGTCTTATGGTCTTATATTTATGCATCTATGCAGTAGTGTATTCAGCTTAACCCTTTTTAAGTATATTGCCACCCGAAAAGAAAAAAACCATCAAGCTCAATTTTGAAATATCTTCGGTAACTTATATTGTTCAAGCGGGAAAGTACATCAGAATTACTACAATTTAAAAGCCTATCAAGATTGTATAGGTATAGGTTTGTGGTTTTTAACCTTGTCCCCTTTCATACAAGCATTACTTGCCCGCCAATGGTTACCCGTTGCTAGGCAACGTTGAAACTGCAACTATTGGTTATGAGACCGCCAAAGGTGAGGTCTAACTGTAGAACTGCTAAGGCCCGGCCTCATGGAGGGTTCAACGAGCTACCGATAGAAGGTCTACGCGCGATTTACAACCTGGGTCCCTTCTGTGTAAACTTAACATTCATAGGAATTCTATTCGATTTAAACTTATAAGATAACAAGAAAATATTTTATTTTTATAATACAAACTACACTTTCCCGATCTCAACTACTGATGTGTTTTGATTGTTAATTCCGCTCCGCTACTGGTTACGTGCGGCGTTACTGAGGGCGTTTAGCAGCTACCGGGTTAGTGGTGCTACCTTCCTCCCAGTAGGCTATCTGAGCTGGCGCGAACACCAGCGGGTAGGTCACCGCGTTGCCCTCTTGCCAAGCCGACAGTGCCACCTCTAACCTCTTGATCTGAGTCCACAGGTTCTGGACCAGTTGCTTCTCCTCCGCCAATCCTCATTGAGCGGCGGTCAATCTCTGAAATATGGCTTTTGCTCTGGAGGGTTCGATCCAGGTCGCGCGAATCTTCTGCATTTCGCGGCTCATTTGGTTGAGTTGATTGTGGAGTTTTGCGTTTTCTCTCCGAGACTTTACTAACTCCTTACTCAGAGTTTTGAGTGATTGCATATCTACAAATAAACTGTCGGTTAACAAAGTTAACGTAAAATTGGCAATACATTTTATAGAAATAGTTATTGGCAGGTTTTCATTTCATTGGTTACACTTGAGCTTATCCTTTCTAAAGATTTCTTGGGACTCTATAAATTAACATCTGATGATTACTACGTCTTGACGTTACTATATTAATTATTTAGAATTAAATATTGGCGTACATTATCAAATTTTAAAACAAGATGATTCTAAATTTTATTTTTAACTACAAGATGATTTCTTTTATGGCCATTATCTTCTCTAACGATTGATGTTGTGAGAGCTTGACGGGTACCTGGATCGGTTGCGAGCATATGAATGCTCCTGCAGTTGAGGCGATCTTCTGTCGTAATTCCGCATATCCGCCGATAGTAACCGTCTTGGTACTACGACGTCCATTGACGAGTCCATTTCTCCAAGAGCCGGATCATCGAGCTCATAGGATACTCCGTATCCGGGGGCGTATCCATCGGTACTCGGTATTCTTCCCGCGGCGATGTCCGCGTTTACTCAGTCTTGTCGTCGACCTGCCAGTTGGTTTGCCTCTGGTGAATCTCTAATCGGGCTGGAGAAAACTCAGGTCTCAATCAGAAGCTCAACCTCGTCGTTGCTGGTCCGGCGGCGCTCTCGTGACTCCTGTACTGGAGATATTGAGTAGTCGGCGTCCCACATCACCTGCCGGCATCGTGCGGCCGTCTGTGCTGGGTATCTGACTGTGATTCTGAATGCGTCGATCCATGAGCCGCCTATAATAGTAGAATATTGCATTTCATTACCTTATTAATGAAATTATGAAAGAAATTAGCATAGAATTGAGCGGAAAATGAGGGAACATTTCATTTGTTTAGTTGTGGAAGCGTCGTGAAGCGTGCAATTTTCCATACTTCCTGATTTATTAGTTTGATTCGAATCAATGTATTTTGTCGATCGAGGTTTCATTTAACATCATCTAACCTGAATTTCTAGGGCATTTATATCCAAGGAAGCAAATGGCAAATTAATGGATGAATTCTGCTGGTGAAATTCGTATCTTAATTACGATGTCGGATCTTAACTATTTGCGATCGACCTAGTTCGAATTTTCCATTTACGCAGTACTTATATTGTAGAAGAATCTTGCATTTTAATTGTGGTTCTTTAGTTAGTATATTAGTAATGTACTGAGGCAAGATACGAAAATAATACTGGTCGACAGCAAAAGGGCATGGCTGGTCTCAGATCATCGCATTAATTCATCAAATACATATGCATCTTGATTCGGCTTTCATGAACGAGTTGGTTAAGCTTCTTATTTATTTATATGTTACGTAAATAAGTTATAACTCCGTAGAGATTTGAAGAAGCGATAATGCAGTCTCTTTTCTCATCAAATAAATTATTGGGTATGAAAAAATGGCTATATGAGGGTATTATTTATTTTCACATGATGTTCTTCTCGATAATTGTTCTTTAGGACGGTCCGGAGTTGTTGCTTGGGCGATACTCGAATCACAGCGGCCTACGTGTTCCTCGTAGATAAATTGGTAAAAATTTTAATAAATAAAACTATATGTTTACCTTCGTCATCCCGTCCTTCCATCAATTCATTTGGTCTGGTTTTGCCTCGTCGGTTGTAGTTGATGTGGTTCTTATTCCCATTGTTCGCTTTCGGAACCATTTCGATCTCATCTCGTTGTGTGCTCATTTCGTCTTAATCGATGTTGTCAAAAAACTGACCTGTTCTTCTGTGATTAGCAATATATACCTGTCTGGCTCGTGCATGCATGACATTTAGTTCTGTGCAGATCAATAAATTTTCTTCTATTTATTTGACCTGGTATTTATTTTCTCACCATTATAGAATTTTTTAGTCGAAAATTCTAGCAGGATTTATATCACATTTTCTTCGCTGTCGCTCTATCTCTGTTGGTGTGTCTTGACATAATCTACATCTCGATTGTTTAATCGATCGTTTCATTGCAATTCCATTAATAATCCAATAGATTTCTATTCATTTGGATAAATTTCAACTTTTTACCGGATCCGGTTATATTCTTCTTGGTGAATTACGGAAACATCAAGAAACAGCAGTTACTGTCGGTCACCTCGACAGCTTTTCCAAACCAACAGTAAGTGAATATTTGAGTAAAATTGTTTATTCTTTTATGCCTGCTAGGTTCCCTTTGTGTATTGGTCAGATTCTTGGGCGCGGAATACAATTTATATGGAATTTTTGGACACTATCTCATTGTCCTAAGGTCTAGTATTACCGGTCGGTTAGAAGCTCTCAAGTTCATCTAATTGAGTCTATGCAATGACAATCGATCAAATCTCTCTGCTACGAACTCAATTATCCTGGTATTTATTCTGGAGCCGTCGGATTTCATGATTATTCTTAATCTGATTCATAGCAGGGTTATTTTTGTGTTAATAATTTTATTTTATAAAAACACGACTACTTTAGATACCAAGTAATAAGCAGAAGTTTTACATTCTTTTGAAGATTTCCAAAAGAAAACACATCTTACGTATCAAGAAAAATAAAGAGCTGGCTCAATTAAAATAAATGCACCATATTTGGTTAAATTTTGTTGATATGATATTGTATTATTGGCGGCACTTGAGAATTTTATTTATAAATAATTTTTTTTAGATTTAATTTTAATATTTATAAGAAAATGATATCTAATTCCATATTTAGTAATTGGTAGCTTTTTTTTTTGAAAATCATCAGCTCTTGCAACGTGGACGCTGTTAAGGTTCCCTTTTATTTTTTCATATTTTTATTGTTATTATTACTAGTCAATTCTAGTTAGCATTTCGGTTTATTCTATTACTTTGTATAGTTACTACATATTTCAGATTAATTGTATATTTGATCGTTAGTCAGTTAGACTCTCCAACTAATATTCTATAAATTTTTCATCTTTTATTCAAATAATTTCTTTCACTTAACTTTCTGTATTTTTTAGGCTCCCGTCCCAATAATTTATTCGCTGAATTTTATGGTTATTTACTTGGGCTGTTAGTTGCATAATTTATCTATTTAGATACCTCATCTTTTCGTCAATCATTGTGATTTTTATTCAAACAATTTACTTAAATTTTTGGTTATCCATTTAGGCCGTTACTTGAGTATTTTAGTTACTTTATTTACATTAACTTTGTCGTTATTTGATGTTTATACTTTATTCGAGGCTTTTAATTAATCCGTTTAGTTTATTCGCGTTAGATAATAGACTTTCACGTTGCAACAATTTTCCGCTCTTTTCCACACTCACATCCCTTTTTTGGTTCTATGGTTAGATATATTGATATTAGGATTTTATGAGTGCCCACTGGACTACTCGGTGTGAATGATTTTAGCCGATGAGTCAATATCAATTAATGTCGAGTTTTCGGGAGATGAATGACGAAGGGACAGCCAAAAGACTGCTTCTTTATTTTCCATCTATCCCTTTAGGCCGTAATAATTGACCTTTGGATTTTAGCGTTGCGCACGGCAGAATCTTCACGGGTACGAGATATTGGCGGATGAACCTGCACTTACACATCTGGGGTTATTATGTAGCTTTTACTAACTTGCGGTGTGTTTCGGCTGAGGGCCGGAAAAATTTCGACAGAATACAATGCTTTCGGTTAATCATATATTTCAAAATCATAATTAATACATAATGTTACGCATAATAGGTCTCATAATTCCTCATAATGGGCCCTTGTTGGAAATGCTTAAAATCACAATACTTACCAGAGGATAATAAAAATAAATTTAATAATTTTGAAATTAAATAATTTTAAAAATTTAATAATTTTGAAATTTAATAATTTTAAAAATTGAAGATTTGAAAATTTCGGGTATTCGGGTATTTCGGGTGGGTCCAGAGTTGGAAATTCTTAAAATCACACTACTCGTATTTATCAAATGACAGGCATCAACATTGAAGAAATTGTACGGATGCACTGTGAATCGGTTCAAGGATCGGGTTTTAAATGTCTAGATGATTGTATTGTTTGTGCAGATCCCTCAATGTTTACTTGTCCATTTAGATGAGGATGCTGCAGAGATTACAAGAAGAAGGAAGTTGTCCATATTCAGTTTGCTGAACTAAGAAGAGCTTATTATAAGCAGATTTGCTACAATGTAAATTAAATAAACTTTGAAAACAAAATTGTTGACTTTTAAATCTTTTTGTTGTTCAGTACTGATTTGTTAAGTATTAATTAGCTTTTATTAAGTTATATGTGAGTTGAATTAATGTCAATATCATGCATATTTTTATTATAATTATTATTACTATTATTATTATTATTATTATTATTATTATTATTATTATTATTATTATTATTATAATTATTATTATTATTATTATTATTATTATTATTATTATTATTATTATTATTATTATTATTATTATTATTATTATTATTATTATTATTATTATTATTATTATTATTATTGTTGGGGTATTAAGAAAAAAACACAGTAAAGTCAATAAAACACCAAAATGATAAAAGTGCAACATTAATTAAAAAATTTACAAAAATTCGAAAGTAGTATTGATCCTTGGAAATTGGTATGGTTGAATGCCAAATTGAGAGACGAGTCCAGAAATAATAATAAAAGTTTAGTGAGGGGTCCCTAGAAAATAATATAAGACAAAAAAAGAAATTAATTAAAAAAATTAATTACTAATGGGAAACCCAAGTCAATGGGAAGTCCGAGGCAATGGGAAACCCGAGAGATGAGGAAAACCTTAGGGATGAGGAAACCCCGGCGTGTAGACGGAATAATATAAAAGGGTAAATTGACCTAAACAATATTAAATGGGCGCCACTGATCAATGGAGAGGTAATTATTTCCTAATTGGTAATTTAGTAATGTAACAAACATTGTTGACAAATGTCGGCTAAGGTGGTCTGTGGGAAGTAATTATTTTATTTAATTTAGTATGGCAGCAAATTTTATTGACAATTGTCTGAGAACAGTCTGAGCAGGAGTATAAAAGGAAAATGGAAAAACACGTAGTCAGGTCAATTAAAAGAATCTAAAACCAAGTAAAGTCAAAAGTTATCTATCTGAAAAGGTGATTATCCATTGGATAACCTACCTTAAGATAATCAAATTTATATTGTGGTTGAAGGGTGCAAATAAATCAGTTAAATTGTGATTACAGAACATTGAATAAAATTGGATTCAGCCTTAACTGTGGTAAAGTGCAAATAAAATTATTCTGTGTTGGGTTTGCTTATTTGATTCGAAAAGGACACGAGAAGTCAGAGGGAACCGACTTTTAATAATAATAACCCAACATTATTATTATTATTATTATTATTATTATTATTATTATTATTATTATTATTATTATTATTATTATTATTATTATTAAAAGATAACGCAATAAAAAACTTTTCGTACGATATATTTCGATAGCATAACTATCATCTTCAGGTACACAAAACCAACTAAAAATAATATGAATTAACACTTAATTTAAACAAATTATTTTTTATTAATTTAATTTTGTAATAAATAAATATTTATAAAATATATTCAAATAACTTTTAATTAATTTAAAATTTCATTTATATTATAACTTTTTAAAAAAATTAATGTAATTTAAAATTTCAATTATTTTAATAATATTAAAAAAAAATTTTTTTAAAAAAACAATACATAAACATGATTTAACATACGTAAACTATTTAAAAACATTCAAAAAATTCGTAGTCACAGCACTTTGCACATTAATCTTTGGATCCAATGACCTTATCAACAATGCTTCACATATCACACGTTCACAATAATTATTAAAACTTTTCAACAAAATTCTAAAATTAGACATTCCTATTTCACTTTTACAGCCTCTATTGTGCTCACTAATATTGGTCAAACCCTTCAATCGACAATGCTCTAGAACTCGAGTACAGAGATGACGGGAAGTCTCTCCAATGTATGTGGCATTACACCCATTACATGTAAATTGATAAACGAGATCGTAACACAATACAACCGGAGTTTTTGATTTATTAATAAACATATTGCGTACCTTATACGAATTAGAAACGATCTTATATTCTAAATTTCCTATCTGTTTACTTAACTTCCATTTATAATTTGTAAAACCTTCAGAGTACGACAATACTAACACATATTTAGGCTATTATTTAGATCAACACTCAATTCACACCCAATTGACAAATTACATTTGACATATTATTATTATTATTATTATTATTATTATTAAATTTATTATTTAATTTTGAAAATTTCATCTTTAAAAAATTGTGTATTACCTAATTTTACCTAAAATATATGGATACTATTTAGTTTTTCCAATACAAATTTCAAAAATAATATTTTTCCATTGAAAAATTATTCAAAAAAATACCCCCTGAGTAGATAATAGTGTGCACTCCAGATACTTGAATTTTTTGAAAAAGGTTAGGGTCCTCTATTGCATTTTCGAAATATGCACGAGATCCCTACCCATTTTTTTAAAAATTTTGTTTAAATCAGTGATTATTGAATTTTAAAAAATTTTATTTCATTTTTATTTCATTGCAATTTAGATTCTTGTTGATTTTCATTAACACTTTATTTACTGCAACAACATCTTTTTTTGATAACTGTGCATTGAAACTATGATATTGCAACTTGATCAATTTCACAGACTTTGAGCATTCATATGCGATTTCATTCGTCAAAAATACATCTTATAGTTATGATACATTCACACTTGTTGGATTGTAAATAAAAAATAATATTACAATAAAAAACTAAATAAATTTTCAAACACAATTAAAATATTTATTAAACGATTAATTGCAATCATAAAAAAATTCGAGCACCATCGTTTTTTCCATTTTATATCCCTGTATTGAGATTTTGAGAAACCAGCTTTCACTATCTTTATACTTAATTTCTTCAAAAGCATCTGTAAAACGAGTATTGCGATTATTGATGAATATATTAGCATTGCAACTTAGATTCTTGTTTATTTTCTGTAAAGCTTTATTTACTGCAACAACGTCTTCTTTAGATAAATGAGCAATGAAACTTGAATATTGGGACTTGTTCAGTTTGACTGCATTGAAGACTTGATGTTGGATTTCATCTACCAAGAAATACATCTTGTGAGTGTGAAATATTTGTACTTGTTGCATCTCAACATCTTTCTTGACAGATTTCATCTTATTTGTTTCGTCATTAAGTTTCCTTGTTGGACTTGTTTCTTTCGATACACTACTGAATTTATCTACAAAAACATTTTTATTGATAATCATTTTCAAATAATGATTAATATAACATTACACATCTATTTTACAGTAGTTAAAACAAATATGTAACCAATCAAATTCTTGCATTTCTATTGCAAATCAGAGGGTGTGATCTTTACTGTGACCTTTCGTTGTGATTCATGCACTAGTATTGCAAATTTAATGTAATGCTTTGTAAGTTATCAAACTTTTTAAATTATAATAACCTACTGTAAAATCCTGAGTATAAGCTGCAGCTAATACGTACAAAAAGGCAACATTTTTGAATTGCAGCTAATATGATGTGCAGCTTATACAACTAAAAAACAATTCAAATTGAAGATAAGATTATTTATTTAAATTTTCAAAGATTTTCAATTTGCAAAGATCTTCGATTTGGATTCATTGCTTTGATAACAGACTCTTGGGCGATCCATCGTCGAATAACAGTTTCATTAATATCATATCGTCTTGCAACCTCCCGTATGTTTCCTAACTGACGAGCTAATTCAATAATTTCTTTTTTCTTTGCTGAACTAAAAGATCTTCGTTGTTTCCTTTGTTTTTGTTCAGAATCGTTATCCATTTTAATCAAGGATTCAAAACAGTGCAATAAAAATGTAAACAATATAAACGATTAAAACAAAATGGTTATTGTCACGGTGAAATTTGTTTTTTAACAATAGGTTGCTGATTTTAAAATTATGTGTTTTCAACGCAAATGTTGCAGTAATACGTGCTGCGGTTTATACGACTAAAAAATACATTTTTATAAAAATGTCATCTGCAGCTTATACTCGGGATTTTACAGTATTATCAAATTAAAATAAAAGTAAAATTAGTAAATGAAATAATTGTCCTATCACAACTAAAGCTTTCAAATAAGTATACTATCACAATTTACAAATAAAATCAATAAAAACAAAGAAGTTTTTGTAAGCTAAACATTTATTAAACATCTACAATTGATGAAAAGCGATATCTTCGTAACTCATTTCTTAATATTCATGTGTTGTAATTCCTTTGTCTGTCAACACAACCATCGCAGTTATATGGGCATACAGATGGAATGTTGACGAGAGTAAGCTCTTTATCCAATGATTCCAAGTGATTTCTTAGGATAATATTGATGTTTATTCCAGTTGAGACCAATATTCTATATGGAATTATTTCCGGCACTAATTGATGAGATCTTTTATGATTGCAGGGATATAGTTCTCCCGTATTAACAATAAGGATTTGCATTAACTTCTCTTTAAGAAAGATTATTTTAAAACGACAATAAAACAATCAAAATATACCGTTTTATGATAAATTTGACATTTTAAATTATAAATTAAATGAAATAACTGTCTGTTATATATATACTTATTTTGATACACAATGTCAACCAATCAGAATCATGCACGTATTATGCAATTTTATTGTAACTTTAATATAAGAATAAGTTACAAAAAACAATGTCATTAATAACCGATTTAATATCATTAATTTAATATCTTCAACAAATAACTCGTAATCGATTGTTTTTTAACCAAGAATAAATACTTTACCATTGTTAAATATATTAACACACAAATTATTATACTTTACTGTATCTCAATGACAGAAATATTTATGATTATAGCAACAATGTTGTAAATTAGTAGTTGATTCAATCGAATTTGTAAATCAATGATTTTATATTGTAAATCATTTATTGTGAGTTTACACCCAATAATTATATATTTTAATTACTTGAATGAATATTACAATAATAAGGTATATTAAAATAATAAGAAAATATTTTAGTAAACAATAACAATGTAAAACATCACTAAGTACTTTGTTCAAAGTAATAAAAATATTGTAACAACTTAATAAAATATTACAATGAAGTAGGTAGTTAGGGGCACTCTGCAACATAAAAAAAATAGGGGGGGGGTTTATTTACAGATTAAATTCGAATTATCTTGATTACATATTGATGTAATCAACTTAATTAATTTTGTGTGTATTTTAATTAATTTTTTTTTTCTTAATTTTTGTGTATTTTTTTTCGAAATTTTTTTCGAGTTTTTGGCGCGAATTTTTTTTTAAATTCAAATTTTTGGAACATTTTTTTTTCAAATTTTGGCGAATTTTTGAAATAAAATTGAAATATTTTTTTGAATAAATTTGTTTTTTAATCACACTATAGTCAGGGGGTATTTTTGAAAAAGACTAAAATAAATTGGCTTGAATCGCCTAACGATAAAAAAAGCATAAAATTAAAATTGGCTCAAATCGCCTAAGATGTGATATAGTCAGGGATATTTTTAATTCGTAATAAAAACTAATGCAATATTTGGTCTCAATACTTTCTATAGGTAAATATAGGCATAAAATAAAAATGGCTTGAAACGCCTAATGATCAAAAAATTGACAGAGGTATTTTATAGGCTTGTTAAAAAAAAACACTTGAAATATTTGTTCACACAATTTTTATAGGTAAATTTAGGCTCTAGATAAAAATAATTTAAAATACCCAAAGTAAATTAACATAAATTAAAGTAAATTAAAGTACATTAGAATACATTTAACTATATTAGAGTAAATTAAGGTTCCTCTAGTAAATTAAGATACATTAGAGTACATTAAGGTAAATTAAAGTAAATTAAAGGGTCGAAAGTCAATTTAAGTACATTGGGGTACATTTAAGTAAATTATGGTTCATAAAGTAAATTAAGGTACATCAGAGTAATTTAAAGCACGTTAGAATAAATATAAGTAAATTAAGGTTCTTAAAGTAATCTAAGGTGCCTAGAGTAAAGTATGGTAGTTTAGGTAAGAATCCTTTAAAATTAAATAGAGAGTCAACAGTTAAGTTACATAAGGGTAATTTTTAAAGCTGAAAATTTTAAAAGCAGTTATAGTAGGCAAATTACATAAGTTAAGAATTTTTAAAGTTAAAGAGTCGACAATATTGCATGATAAAATTTATTAAATAAAATTTTTAGTATAGTTTTATCGATCAATTTTTATACATATTTTTAAATGATAAAATTTTTAACATAATTTTACAATGGAATTTTTTATACATGATTTTTAAATAGAATTTTTAGTATAATTTTATCGATGAATTTTTTATATATAATTTTTAAAGATGAAATTTTTAGGATAATTTTACAATGAAATTTTTATACATGTTTTTAATTGAAAAAATTTTGAATGTAATCTTACAATGAAATTTTTAGTATAATTTTTACTATTACTTTTTTATACATGTTGATAACGATCAAATTTTTAAAGAAATTTTTCAAAAACTTTTTTCAAAGAATTTTATTAAATTTATTTTTGAGTTTCAGTGTTACATAGTATTGCCTAAGGTAGGTAGTAGTCATTCGCAAGAGCAACCCATCTCCTCCACTCTGCAGCAACCCATCCTTAATAAAAAAATAATAAAATAATAATAATAAATAATAATATTAATAAAATAATAATAATAATAATAATAATAATAATAATAATAATAATAATAATAATAATAATAATAATAATAATAATAATAATAATAATTATAATAATAATAATAATACTTTCAGAAAACATAAAAAGTTAACTTACTTGGTATCAACTTCTGAATACTGATAACCCATCACACTGAATAATCCATTAATAACTGAACTACAATCACTAGGTACTGTATACAAATAACCGAGTACTGTACAACTCTCTATATACATACTAAGCATTGAATAATTTACTTATTCATTAAAATGACATATTTAAATAATATTTACTCTTTGAACACAGATATTCAACCAACTTAACCCATTTAAAAAATAAAATTTTCTCTCAATCATTTCCCCTTAAAATACTTGGTTATTCACATACTCACAATATGTTATCAATAACTAGTTACTAAACAAATCAATATCAAAAAATTTTTACTGACCAAGAAATCTTTAAGTAAAAGCACATATAAATTTGAACAATCCAAAGAAATACAATTTCAATTACAATTTTTATTAACTTCTCGACTCTTTTATCGATCATTGAGGTCTCCAAATTGTTTGATTGCTTAGTTACTTGATTGACATCAAAAAATTATTAATCATTGAAGCCCAATCAAGTGTTGTATTTTCTCTGAATAAAATTTATTGCTTTACAAGTCTTGTATGTGATTTATTGACATTTTGTAAAACTTTGATTAAATTTGTTAGTTCTTTAAATAAAATTTTTTAAAGAAAGCTTCAACATAGTAGCAAATTTTAAAGAGAATAGTACTTATCAATTAAAAATTAAATTAAATTAACTAAGTTGTAAGATAATTGAAAAGATTGTTAGGTAATTGTTCTAGGTACTTGTTGAATGAAAATATGTGTATGTTATCGACTGCTCACAGTATTTCATTCTACAATTTCCGGATAAATAATTATTAAATTCTTGATTCCTGGAAATAATCGTAAATATTTAAATTATTCAAAAAATTGTCAAATATTGTTTTTAATAACTATTCCTCCGCCCATAAGTGTCCATTTACAATCTAATTTATTATAAGCAATTTTCGATTCACTGAATATTTGATAGCTTCAATTCATATTTTCTCACTTTAATGATTGCTTTCCTCTTTAATGAATATTTTCTCTCTTCAATTAATGCTTTCCTGATTCAATGAATGTTTTTTCTCTTCAACGAATATTTTTCTCTCCAATGAATATTTTCCTCTTCGATGTATATTTTCTCCATTCAAAGTATATTATCCTTGTAAGTTTTTAATATATCAATTGATATTTCATCTATTTAGTAGATATCTTTAACTATCCCACTTTTTTCCCAGTAATTTCAATGATTTTAGACACTTAATGTACTCTCTCACCAACATTGCTTCTTCACTGAAAATTTTCTTTATAGAATATAATCTCTACTAATTAAAATTTTATTTGTTGACTTGTTATTTTCAATGAAAATTTAATTAAATAAATAACATCTTTCAATAGATTAGGTTGTACTCGACAAAAATAAAATAATTTTAGGCTATGTAAATCAATTAGAGCTTTTAGGGAAATTTTATGATAATTTAAGTGATATCTAGTTTTACGAGGTATTTATTTTAGTAAATTTTAATCATCTTTGTGAATTTTATGGTTTTCTTCTGAATTTTAATAGATTTAGGGTTTGATTATGTTTTTAATGAAATTATTGAAGAAATTAGGTTAAATCTATAATTTAGAAACACTTAATTTCTTGATAATTTATTAGATTTGACTTGATTTTAGGATTATTTTAAATAAAAGTTAAATTTATGATCAAAATGTTTATGAAACATCTATTTAAGATAATTATTTAAGAATTAGAATCAAATTGACTGATAGATTTTGAATAGTAAATGATATTTTAATTTTATGTTCTATTTAAATAGTTGATTAAATCAGTTAATTTTTAAAAATATTTTAGTGAAACCTAAGATTTTAATTGATTTTACAGTGTAAAAAAGGAGATCAATAATTATTATCATTTTCCATTTATTGATTTCGTGGATATCAATCACAAAAGTAATATATTGTAGAGATTTTTAAGAGGATGCTCAGTGTGGTTAACAATATACATATGAAAATCGTTGAATTATATCTATGGGTTGACTGGCAATTTTTATTGAATTTATACTTGATTTACTGATTAATTTTAATTATTTGAGCAACATGATATATATTTTATGATTTTACATTAATTTAGTGAAATTAAATTTGTGTGGGAAACAAAGACTTTATTCGATTTTAGTCATTTTTGATGAATTTTTTATTTGATTGAATTTGTTGCCAGAATCAAATTGTGGTGATTTTCGACGGAAAATGTTGGGTATCGATAACAATTTTGTAATACTTTAAAGAAAATTTATTTTTATTGGTAAAATTAAGATTTTTATTTTAAGGGAATTTGATTGGTTGAATACATATAGTAAATATGATCCAAATGATGAATTTTTAAAGATCTTATTCGGTTAAATATAGATTTCTAAAGAAATTTTACCTTGTAGGTTATTACCAAAAATATGTGTATTGTTGGTGCAGTGGGGGAAAATGTGATTTCAAGGGAAATGATTGGTTAAGAGGAAATTTTAAGGGGAAAAAATCTATTAAGAACAAGTTTGTTGTCATTTTTAAGGGAGTTGAGTTGGTTGAATATCTGTGTTCAAAGAATAAATATTTTATAAATGGAGAATATAGAGGAGGAATTTATAATATTTTTAGGGGGCTTTGTTTAGATAGATATCAATGTGTGTAAATCTTTTAAGAGATTGGAAATATTGTCATTTAAAGAGAAATGATTGGTTAAGAAGAGAATTTATGATTTTTTAAGAGGAAATTATCGAATAAGAACAGGTTTGTTGATATTTTTAAGAGATTGTGTCAGTTGAATTTTGTTATTATAAAGGGAAATGATTGGATAAGAGAGGAATTTTATTTTAAGATGATTGCAAGAGATTTATTCGGTTGAATATCGATATAAATCGGTGTTTTTATGAAAATAATGAATATAGCTGGGATTAATGTCCTCAAGAGAAATGATTGGTTGAGAGTAAATTTTATTTTAGGGGAAAACAATTGACTAAAAAGAATTTATGATCTTTTAAGGGGAATAATCGATTAACAACAGATTTGTTGATTTTTTTTAAGGTGTTGAGTCGGTTAAGTACCGTTATTTAATAGGTGATTTTTATAAAAATAATGAATATAGTTGGTAGAATAGGGGAAAGTGTTATTTGATGGGATACAATTGGTCAAGAGTGGAATTTATTTTAGTGAAAAATAGTCGATTAAGAACAAGTTTGTTGTCATTTTTAAGGGGCTTGAGTTAGTTAAATATTGTTATTATAGAAATGGGTATTTTATGATTTTTATGAAAAATATTGAATATGGCTGGAAATATTGTTATTTGATGTAAAATGATTGGCCAAGAGAGGAAATTTATAATATTTTTAAAGGAATTTACTGGAATGAATATTAGTGTTCAAAGGGTAAATATTATCTACTTGATAGGTTTTTATGAAAATTATGAACATAGTTGATATAATGTAGTGAAAAATGACATTTGAAGAGGAATGATTGGTTGAGAGTCGAATTTATAGTATTTTTAAGGGGATTGAGTTAGTTGAATTATTAAGATACTTAGGAAAATTGTTACTTTTTCATTGATTAATGGTTAATCAGGATATATCGATAAGATTTCAGTTCTAAGAAATTGATTGATTCATGTAACTATTTATTTGATTTTATTAAAATATTTGTAATTCAATTAAATTAAAAACTAAAATTGACTAGTATTTAAAACTTTATTGTTACCCATTATTTAGGTTTTAATTGACAATTTTCTGAATAATTTAAATATTTAAGATTATTTCTACGAATTAAAAGAAATTTTACAATTAATTTTCATTCAACAAGTATCTAGAACAATTACCTAACAATCTTAAAATTTTTAAAAATCTAACAAATTTTTTCAATTATTTTACAACTCAGTTAATTTAATTAATTGATAAGTACTATTTTCTTTACAATTTGCTACTGTGTTGAAACTTTTTTTAAATATTTTATTCAAAGTACTAACAAATTTTATTAAAGATATATCAAGACTTGTCAAAAATTATAAAACTTTAGTAATTTTAATAAGTATTACTCAATAACTACTATTTTCTTACCACTTTGCTAAAGGTCTTATTCTGATATTTCTTCAAAGTACTAACATTATTTACAAATTAAACAGTTTTATTTAAAATATACAACTTTCCCACTACTTTAATCAAATTCTATTCACCAGCTAACCACAATTTAATAAAAATAATTTCTACAAAGACTAATAGACAATCACATACATTTTTCTTATAAGTTTGGGTTTTCAGTAAGTGATATCAATATCAATACACAAGAACCTATGTATGTATTGAAGCATGGTATCAGAAATTATAGTTATTTGATTTTAGTAATGCTGTAGATATTAATTTTTTTTTCTATCAGTTTTATTCAAACCTTTAACATCTTTGAGTTAATAATTTAAAGAGTCGAATCATTTTCAATAAATATATGAAAATTTATTCCAAGTACAATGAAAGTAATATATGTTTTGAGAAATTAATTTAAGAATATTTTTCTAATCAAGTTTCTTTTCGCTAGCATTTAGATTAACCACTACTTGTACTTACTAATTAATTTATCATTCAGTAAACAATACGAGTTGGGGGTGAAAGTATTAGAACATCTATAAAAATAAATTTAAGTAATTTTTTGATGTGTTAGCAATTAATTTATTTAAGGCATGTGCAAATTAAATGAAAAGGTTTGCATTCATCTTTGAAAATAACGTTTAGTAATTGTTCATTGTTGGACGCAATTAAAAATATTATAAAAATAGTAGAAAAATTTCAAAGTTTTTTAACTAAGTTTTACAAAATAATTTCAATAAATCACATACAAGACTGTAAAGAAATAAATTTTTATTCAGAGAAAATACAACAATTGATTGAGCTTCAATGATTAATAGTTTCTTGATAGCAATCAGGTAACTAAACAACCAAACAATTTGGAGACATCAATGGTCGATAAAAGAGTCGAGAAGTTAATAAAAATTGTAATTGAAATTGTATTTCTTTGGATTGTTCAAATTTTTATGTGCTTTTATTTAAAGATTTCTTGGTAAGTAAAAATTTTTTGAAATTGATTTGTTCAGTAACTATTTATTGATAACATATTGTGAGTGTGTGAATAACCATGTATTTTAAGAGGAAATGATTGAGAGAAAATTTTATTTTTAAGTGGGTTAGGTTGGTTGAATATCTGTGTTCAAAGAGTAAATATTATTTAAATATGTCATTTTAATGAATAAATAAATTATTCAATGCCTAGTATGTATATAGAGAGTTGTACAGTACTCGGTTATTTGTATACAGTACCTAGTGATTGTTGTTCAGTTATTAATGAATTATTCACTGTGTATGGGTTATCAGTGTTCAGAAGTTGATACCAAGTAAATATAATAATGGATTTGGTTTCAATGAATTTGATTAATTATCGACTGATAACGACAAGGTAACTAAGCAACCAAAAAATTTACCAATTTGGACACATCAATGATCGATAAAACAGTGAAGAAGTTTATAAAATTTCAACTTGTATTTCTTTTGTTCAATCCTTTATGTGATTTATTTCAAAATTAGTTGGTCAGTAACCTATCATTTATATTTGTTGGTTCAGTAATTAGTTTTTGATATTGATTTGTTCAGTAACTATTTATTGATAACATATTGTGAGTGTGTGAATAACCATGTATTTTAAGAGGAAATGATTGAGAGAAAATTTTATTTTTAAGTGGGTTAGGTTGGTTGAATATCTGTGTTCAAAGAGTAAATATTATTTAAATATGTCATTTTAATGAATAAATAAATTATTCAATGCCTAATATGTATATAGAGAGTTGTACAGTACTCGGTTATTTGTATACAGTACCTAGTGATTGTTGTTCAGTTATTAATGAATTATTCACTGTGTATCAGTATTAAGAAGTTGATACCAACTAAATATAACAATGGATTTGGTTTCAATGAATTTGATTAATTATCGCTTGATAACAACAAGGTAACTAAGCAGTCAAAAAATTTACCAATTTTGAGACATCAATGATCGATAAAAGAGTGGAGATGTTAATAAAATTTCAACTTGTATTTCTTTTGTTCAACCTTTTATGTGTTTTATTTCAAAACTTGTTGGTCAGTAACCGATCATTAATATTTATTGGTTCAGTAACTAGTTATTGATATTAATTTGTTCAGTAACTAGTTATTGATAACATATTGTGAGTGTGTGAATAACCAAGTATTTTAAGGGGAAATGATTGAGAGAAAATTTTATTTTTAAGTGGGTTAAGTTGGTTGAATATCTGTGTTCAAAGAGTAAATATTATTTAAATATGTCATTTTAATGAATAAGTAAATTATTCAATGCTTAGTATGTATATAGAGAGTTGTACAGTACTCGGTTATTTGTATACAGTACCTAGTGATTGTAGTTCAGTTATTAATGGATTATTCAGTGTGATGGGTTATCAGTATTCAGAAGTTGATACCAAGTAAGTTAACTTTTTATGTTTTCTGAAAGTATTATTATTATTATTATTATTATTATTATTATTATTATTATTATTATTATTATTATTTTATTAATATTATTATTATTATTATTATTATTATTATTAAGGATGGGTTGCTGCAGAGTGGAGGAGATGGGTTGCTCTTGCGAATGACTACTACCTACCTTAGGCAATACTATGTAACACTGAAACTCAAAAATTTAATTTATTAAAATTCTTTGAAAAAAGTTTTTGAAAAATTTCTTTGAAAATTTGATCGTTGTCAATATGTATAAAAAAGTCATTGTACAAATTATACTAAAAAATTTCATTGTAAGATTACATTCAAAATTTTTTCAATTAAAAACATGTATAAAAATTTCATTGTAAAATTATCCTAAAAATTTCATCTTTAAAAATTATATATAAAAAATTCATCAATATAATTATACTAAAAATTCTATTTAAAAATCATGTATAAAAAATTTCATTGTAAAATTATGTTAAAAGTTTTATTATTTAAAAATATGTATAAAAAATTCCATTGTAAAATTATCCTAAAAATTTCATCTTTAAAAATGATGTATAAAAAAATTCCATTGTAAAATTATGTTAAAAATTTTATCATTTAAAAATATGTATAAAAATTGATCGATAAAACTATACTAAAAATTTTATTTAATAAATTTTATCATGCAATTTTGTCGACTCTTTAACTTTAAAAATTCTTACCTTATGTAATTTGCCTACTATAACTGCTTTTAAAATTTTCAGCTTTAAAAATGATCCTTATGTAACTTAACTGTCGACTCTATTTAATTTTAAAAAATTCTTACCTAACTTACTATACTTTACTCTAGGCACCTTAGATTACTTTAAGAACCTTAATTTACTTAAATTTATTCTAACGTACTTTAAATTACTCTGATGTACCTTAATTTACTTTATGAACCATAATTTACTTAAATGTACCCCAATGTACTTAAATTGACTTTCGACCCTTTAATTTACTTTAATTTACCTTAATGTACTCTAATGTATCTTAATTTACTAGAGCAGGGATGGCGAACCTTTTTTTGACTGCGTGCCAATAAATATTATTTTTATAAAATGAAAATACATGCGTGCCAATACAAATTATTTTTATTAAATGAAAATACATGCTTTTAAAAATTATATATAGATTCATTTCTATAATATGCTGACATATTTTTTAATGGGATTTTTGTTGCTGAATATTTCTCGATAATGCATCAATATCCGGATCATAGTTTGACAATTTTAATGAAATACAAGCCTCCCCACATTCATCGGTAAGTCTGTTTCGTACATCAGATTTTATATTATTCATAATCGAAAATAGACTTTCACAGCTAATCGTTGATGAAAATATTGTTAGAATAGCTAAAGACAATTTCTTCATCGCATTAAATGTTTCTGGGAGCGAACACCATGTCTTCAACAACATATTATTCATGTTTTTGTATTCTTCTTCATTTAATCTTTTTTTTTCATTATTTTCTATTTCTTGCCTTAACTCTATAAATTTCAGCTTCCAAATAGAACTTGATTGAAACTCTGCCAACTGCATTTCTAAATTCTCCAACTGTAACCAGTCTAATTGATCCATTTTAGCAGTTTCCAAATCAAACTTGTCTGGATATTTAATAAAGTTAATTAATGGTTGAAATTTTTTGAAATCTTGAAATCTCTTAGCAAAACTGTCTTGTATGTCATTTATAACTTGGCTATAAAAATTCATATTAATTTCATAGACTCCATGAATAGAAAATTTTTGGAGGTGATCTTTCAACAAAGGAAAATACTTAAAATTATTGTTGTCAATATCGCGTTTAAATATTACTAATTTGGACTCAAAACCTTCAATAATATCGAACATTACATCAATTGATTTTCCGGGACCTTGCAATTTAATATTTAATTCATTTAAATGGTTGTAAATATCCGTTAAAAACATTAATTTGGTGGTCCAGTTATTATCAAAAAGTTCAGGAAATTCGGGTTTTTTATCATTAAGAAACATGATAATTTCATCAAAACATTCTACAAAACGTTGTAACACAAATCCTCTACTAAGCCAGCGTACGTGATTATACATTAACAATCCATGATAATTTGAACCTACCTCTTGTAGAAGCAACTGAAATTGCCGCTTATTCAAAGCTCGAGCTGCTATAAAATTTATTATTTTGGAAACAATACTTAAAATATCATCAAATGCTGCCAAACCAGACTTCGCACATAGAACTTCTTGATGAATTATACAATGAAAATTAATAATTGGATGCCCAACGTGTTCTTGAAAAAGAGATACAAAACCAGCTTGCCGTCCTATCATTGAGGGAGCTCCATCAGTTGTAATTGACACTATTGTTGATGTATCTATCTCAGCTATTTGAAACGTTTTTATAACTGCATCACTAATATCTTTCCCAGTTGTTTTTGCTGATAAGGAAACTAGTGAAAGCAATTCCTCAACTATTTTTTCTCCTTTAGCATAACGAGCAATTATGGACAAGCGAGCTGAAGATGTTACGTCGGTACTTTCATCAAGACATATAGAAAATAGCTTTGCTGAACGTATATCATTTATTTTTTTAATATTAATATTTTTATGCATTCTTAATATCCTGTCTTTAACAGTATTTCGACTTATACTTAATTCTTCAATGCGCTTAAGTATCTGCTCTTTATTTTGAAAATCTTCAAATAAATGTGGTGCACATTTAATGAAAGCTTCTTTAATATAATCTCCATCGCTAAATGGTTTGCTATGAGTAGCAATAGTCTTGGAAACCTCAAAACTAGCAGCAGCTAAATAATTTGTATGTTTCAAAAATGTAGTGAATGAGTTTGATTGTAAATTTTTATTTTTAACGTCACGTGCAATATATTCTTTTTGTTCTGAATCACTTTTAGATAAAAGAAATGAATGAGTAGTTTCATAATGACGTTTTACTGAGGATGTTCTGCACACTACTGTATTTCCACACAACGCACACAGGGCATTGTTATTGCTTTTCATCATTCCATATTTATCAGTCCACCAATCTTGAAATGGTCTGTTAGAGCTGGCCTCTGTTTTCCTTTTCTTATTTTCTGACATTCTAAAGTTGAAACATATTATTTATTTATCATTAAAATTGTTAATGAATTACCTTTTGAAATCAATTATAATTGTCTTCTAAAAATATAAATAGATTTTTTTTTATTAGCAAAAAATAATACTAAAATAAGAAAACACAATTTTCAATCGCACTTACAAAGTTTTTAACTAGTAACTAGAGGAACCTTAATTTACTCTAATATAGTTAAATGTATTCTAATGAACTTTAATTTACTTTAATTTATCTAAATTTACTTTAATATACTCTAATGTACTTTAATTTACTTGAGACCCTTGAATTTACCTTAATTTACTTTAATATACTCTAATGTATCCTAATGTACTTTAATTTATCTTAATTTACTTTAGGTATTTTAAATTATTTTTATCTAGAGCCTAAATTTACCTATAAAAATTGTGTGAACAAATATTTCAAGTGTTTTTTTAACAAGCCTAGATAATACCCCTGTCAATTTTTTAATCAGTAGGCGTTTCAAGCCATTTTTATTTTATGCCTATATTTACCTATAGAAAGTATTGAGACCAAATATTGCATTAGTTTTTATTACGAATTAAAAATATCCCGATTTGAGCCAATTTTAATTTTATGCTTTTTTTATCGTTAGGCGATTCAAGCCAATTTATTTTAGTCTTTTTCAAAAATACCCTTGACTATAGTGTGATTGAAAAAAAAAATTTATGGATGAAAATACCCTCTCTGACTATCGTAGGCGACTTGAGCCAATTTTAATTTTAAGCTTTTTTATCGAGTCAAAAATACCCCCTGACTATAGTGTGATTGAAAAAAAATTTATTCAAAAAAATATTTCAATTTCATTTCAAAAATTCGCCAAAATTTTAATTTAAAAAAATGTTCCAAAAATTTGAATTAAAAAAAAAATCCCGCCAAAAAATCGAAAAAAAATACACACAAAAATCAATTAAAATACACACAAAATTAATTAAGTTGATTACATCATTATGTAATCAAGATAATCCGAAATTAATCTGTAAATAAACCCCCCCCCCCTATTTTTTTATTTTGCAGAGTGCCCCTAACTACCTACTCAATGAATTTCATCAAATTACAACAGGTTAATAAAATTTTATTTTTTTAAGTATATTTTGTTACAAATTAATAAAATGATACAACGAAGTTTATCGAATTGCATAAAATAATAATAAAATATTTAAGTAAAATACAGCAAAATAATAAAGTTTTATTTAAATTGTTACAGTGTAATAAAAATATTGTAACATCTTCATAAAATATTGCACCAAAGTAGTGAAACATTACAACATATTTTATCGAATTTCAATAAATAATAAAATATTTTAGTTAATTACAACAAAGCTAATACATTTTTTAAGTAAGTTGTTACAAAATAATAAAATATTGCAATAACTTAATAAAATACTGTAATAAATTTATAAATTATTTCCGCAAAATAATTATTAATAATAATAATAATAATAATAATAATAAAACAACAATAATAATAATATTTAATTTTAATTTAAATGATCATGTATGACATATTCTACAGATAAAACTATCTCAGAAATAGTTCTGATACTGGGATACAGTTATAAAGTTGTTGCAACAGATGATATTAACAAGGTATTTTAGTAGGAACAATGGGGGTACAATAAATACATAACTTGATTATAGAATACTTTATGTGGTTAGCGAAGTTCAGATCGATGAATGAATAATGTTTTGTTAATCATGTACTAGTCATTGCTTTAAATGTCAAAGTTGCATAAATTCATGATAAATATGATAATCAAGTAAATGAATCAAGAAACAATTACCATTAAATTGCTAAATGGTCTAGTGTTCAAATGATGAGATCATATACTTTTTAAACATTTTAGTATCTCATGCATAGATCCAATGAAATTTCATTGATTTCTCACAGAATTTGAATATAAACACTACAATTCACAATAAACATACTTTTGTAGGTGTACTTTACTCATTGTTTAATGAAAACATGAAGTGGTCACGTATCATTGTGATATACATGAAATATATTTTGATGAATTCGGGATCAGATTATGAAAATAACTTTCAATGGTTGATTCAAGTATGCATTCTTTATCAATATTATTAATTATTATTATATTTACGATAGTTCAAACCGAAAAAATATCACTGATCAATGAAAAAGAACAAGGACAAAAATTGTTAGATTTAGCTGAAAAACAATAAAATATCAACAAAATCAAAGAAAAATGAAACAAATGATCAAAATATCTTTATTGTATTAGTAGTGTCGGTTTAGGGAGAACCACTCCGACCGCCCTGAGGCCAGGGTTCCTTAACTGTAAGTCTCCAAATTAACAACTTACCAATTTACAACTTTATAACTGTACCCTAACTGTAAGTCTCCAAATTAAAACGTGTTCAAATATACACGTGCGTAATTTACCAGATTCTAATTTGTCAAACAGAAACTTACCAGATAAAAATTTCCAACTGTCAAATTTCTCAATTTTCAAATTTCCAAATTAAAATTTGGGAAATGACTGAATTGTCAACACAGAGTAATTCTCCCTAAAACGACAATACTTGGTTTAATCGATTAAATTTATACTTGTTTAATTTTATTAAAATTTAAGATTCGGTAGTTGTATGATTTCCTAATATAAGAAATATTTTTTTCTAAATTACAGATTTTTCAATCTATGAGATTCTATTTGTATTTAGTAGTTTCACCGAAAATGCTTAAAAGCACACTACTTGAATTCAAATCGATAAAAAAATAAATATCTTAAATTTCTTAAATTTTATAATTTTAAAAATATGGTAATTCGAGAAAAATATTTTTGTAATTCTTGTAATAAATTTCTTTCAAAAGCTTCACAAAGCAAAACATGAAAAAACTAAAATACACCAAAAAATGTCTCACACTTCACACATTCACACCTTCACACTTCTGGGTGAGATTTACAACAATTAAGTTCTAAATTACAAGAATTTCCATGGGCAAAATATTCAGGAGAACATCATCTTCCAAAATACAATTTTTTGGATTGACGGGGGGCTCAAGTGTGTTTTAAAAAAAAGAACGAACATGCTAGTGTTTGCTAAATTCATTATAAAATAATTAAATTAAAAATGGATTTAAAAATTTGTAATAAATGTAATATTTAAAAATCAAATGAATCTTTTAAAATTATTAAGGGAAAAGGAAAATTCTCTTTTCTTGGTATGTGTAAAGGATGTGAAAGTATATATCATGAGTTATATGAACAAAAATATAAAGAGAAACGCTTATTAGGAATAAGAAATTTGAAAACTACTTTAACAATAAAAGTACGTACAAAGTGTAATATTGAAAAACCTATAAGTGAATTTAGGAGTAGATTAAAGAGGGATTATTATGTTTCTAATTCAGAGTGTAAAGAGTGTGAACGAAAATATGCACAAAATAATAAGGAAAAAATTAATGAACAGCATAAAAAACGATATAATAAAAATCCTAAACTTAAATTAAATCATAATTTATATGGGGGTATTAGAAGATCATTAAAACAAAACAAAGAAAGTCGAACATTAATGAAGTATTTAGGATGCTCAATAAATGACTTTTATCAATGGATTGAATTTCAATTTTATGATGGAATGACTTGGGAAAATCAAGGTTCTTATTGGTATATAGATCACACATTACCAGTTTCTAGTTTTAATTTTTAAGATGAAAAACCAATAAAAAGATATTTTAATTGGATAAATTTAAGACCTTTAAAAGCAAAGAAGAATTTATCAAAATCGAATAAAATAATTTTAAAAGAATATTTATTACAAGAAATTAAATCTCATTATTTTATGAATTTAGTAAATTCAACACCTTCAAATTGTGGGAAACTCCTAAAGTCTTTTTCTACCACTTCATTAGAGAAATTTAATGAAGAAACTCGCGTAATGACCGATTCCAATGGAAAAACGAAAAAGGATAGATTGACAATCCGCAGCACGACTCCTAAGTTCGTTATGATTAGAATATGGAGATTGTTTAGAGACTAAACGTTAATGGGGATGAAAAGTCTAATCAGCTTAAATGATTCCTTAAGATATAGTCCGGCTCTCTTGGAAACTTGAGAGATGTTTCGTCAGGAACTCATTTAGATATAAGACTTGATGAATATGATAATCCTAAACCTGGAGAAGAACCAATAAATAGAGTTGATGCAGTGGCTTTAAAACATGACATAGCGTATCGTCAAGAAGATATTCGTTCTCGTCAAAAAGCAGATATTGATTTGATTCAAGATTTAAATGATATTCAAAATCCAACATTTTCTAAAAGATTTTAAAGAGCAATAGGAAAAATAGCAATGAAAACAAGATCGCATTGGGAGTAGCGCAAGCGAATGTCTTTGAAGAAATACCAACAAACTCAGGCAATCAAAACACTACTCTAGCGAATGAACTACATAAAGAATATAGAAAACCTTAAACATATTTAAAAATAAAAGTTTTCAATAAAGATGATATTTGGTCAGCAGATTTAATTGAAACTGTAAATCCTAAAAATAATAGAAATTATAGATATATTTTAACAGTTATTGATTTGAATACTCTATTTGCTTGGGTTCTACCATTAAAATCCAAAACAGCAAATTCAATTAAAGAAGGATTCGAGTTTTTATTTGAAGAAACCCCAAATAGAATTCCTAAAAAATTATATGTTTTTAATGGTAAAGAGTTTTATAATAAAATATTTGAAGAATTTAGACAAGAAAATAACATTGAAATTTATTCAACTTTTAATTCACCTGATGATAGATCAAATTATGGTTCACATAATCCTATAATTGAAGAATTTAATAACATTGCTAATTAACATTGAAAAATTGGATGTTTAAAAAATTTACAAAACGTGGAAATAGAATTTGGATAGATGTACAGTAAACCCTCCAACTGCGCGGTAGATACGTTCCACAAAAACAACGCGCAAACCGAAACCGCGCACTGTGAACCCGATTTTATATGTAATTATGGGGTTAGGTTCCAGATATTACAAAAATATTTAAAAATATAATAAAAAGTCTTTATTCAACGACTAATATACATATTTACATTTATATAAACATAAAAACTAATAAAAACAGTATCAATTCATTGCTTTTACATAATTAATATTACTATTATAAAAATTAATAAAAATTTAACATAAATAAAAATTATAAAAAACAATACTTGGCTTGGTAAATATCCACAACCATCAATGATATGTTTTAACGTTTTTTGATATAAAGATGCAGCTAATGTATCAGCACTGGCTGCTTCGCCTGTAAATTTTATATTATGTAAGTTTTGGCGATGTTTAAACTTTTCAAACCATCCTTTACTCGCTTCGAATTTAATTTCGCCTAAATTAGATGACCCAGGTTCCTCCTTTTGTAACCGATTAAATACTAGTAACGCTTTAGTTCGAATAACAGCAGCACTAAGTGGCATTCTCTTTTGATTTTGATCTTCAATCCAAAAGCTTAACACTTTTTCTGTTTTCTCTATTATTGGATTTCGTGGTTTTTTAATGTTTTTGCAGCTAGCGATGTAGAACAAACTACTGAACTTTTAATTTTTTCGGCATTCAATTTAATCCTCCTTATACTTGATTCGTTCATATTGTGTCTCTTAGCTAAAACAGACATTTTTTCGCCATTTTCTAATTGCTTCACAATTTCAAGTTTTGCCTCTAACGTCAATATTTTTCTTTTGCCAGCTTTTTCCATTATTATATATAAGGTGTAGAAATTATTAAAAACCTATTAAATCAAAATGAGTATTAAATCAAAAATCAAAAATTTTATTTATACTTACTTTATAACACTCTTTAATTGATGTAATAATTTTTTATTACGGTTATATCTAATGCACACGAATAAGATTTTTTTGAATTTAATACTAATATATTTTTAATTAAATAAACACTTGTATAAATATCTATTAATTAAAACTATGTAATTTTACATCCTAATCCTAACCACATCAGTAGAAAAATGAAACTGCCTTTATTATTTTTATATAAAAAATACAGTGCATCGAAATACGATGAATCACTATTTTCACTACCATATGTATTCGTAGTTTTACGGGATTCACCATAAAAAATTAAATTGACATGATTTTTCTTGTTAAAATAGACAAAAACAAAAAAAACCGCGCAGCTACGAAATTTTTAGCGCGCAGATCGAAATTTTGGTATTAAAGGTTTGGCCGCGCAATTGCGAAATCGCACAATGAAAAACCGCGCAGTTGGAGGGTTTACTGTATTACCAGAATTAATTAATAAATATAATAATAAAATTCATAGAACAATAGGAGTTTCACCAACAGAAGCAAGTGAGAATCCTGATCTAATAAAAGAAATTACCCATAATAACAATTATGCTAATGAAAATCTACAAAAAAAAAATTTAATATTGGCAATTGATTTAAAATATTCAAATGGAAAATAAATTTAAAAAAGGTTCAACACATAAATGGTCTAAAGAAATTTTTATCATTTCAGAAATTAAAAATACAAAACCAATAACTTAAGGAATTAAAGATGTAACTGGTGAAGAAGTTCTAGGTAAATTCTATCAAAATGAACTCCAAAAAACTATTTTTTAATTATTTCTATTAAAAATGGTTGATGAAATTATTGATATACAAACTGTTGATAATTTAGAAAAGAAAATAAGAAAAATAATAGAAACAAACAAACCCGCAAGTGTTGAAATTGATGTTAAAAAAAAAAAAGAAAATTGCAGAAATTAAAAAGATTGAAGGCGAACATAGTGGTGGAATTTTACCTTTGGCTGCTTTATTATCTTTAATATTTGGTGGAATTAAAGCATCAGCAGGAGCAGCAGGTGGAATAACAACTGCTGTTAAAAATTATAAAGAATTAAAGAAATTAGATGAAGAGATTGAAAAACTAAAAGCTCCAAAGGCAGTCGCTGACGTTCCAGAGATAAAAACTGGTCAAGGAATTTATTTAGATCCATATCAAGGTCATGGAATTTGTGATTTTATAAAATCTATTAATAAAAAGAGTCCTTCTAAAATTAAAAAAAGTTTTGAAAAAATTAAATATAAAGGAAATATTCATATAGAGGTTGATGGTGATGGAATTTTTCTTTCTCCTTATAAAAAATAAATAATTTTTCATTATTAAAAATTTTACTATTAAAAATGTCTTCTTCAAGTGGAACTTCGTTTACACCAACTTAGAATAAAAATATTATGAAATTTAATCACAATCCTATTTTACCAAATTCTTTTAGAATGTTAATAATTGGAATTTTGATAAAAGTTTTGGTTCTGGGAAAACAGTTTTGTTGTTAAAAATGATTCTAACTCCTAATTTTATAGACTATGATAATTTAATAATTTTTTCTAAAACAATTGATCAACCTGAAATGCAAATAATTTTTCATGGGTTAAATTCTGGTGTAACAAAACAAGATATAGTGGGATTATTTCAAAATCAAAATAAAATTCGTGATGATACATCTATTAGAGATTTGCGTGAAGAATTATGCGAAGAAACAAAATGTTGGGAATTAAAATCTTTTGAATTAAAATCCATTAATAAAACTTGTGTATCAATAAGTAATAAATATCATGAAATAATTCCATGTGAAAAACTAAATCGAAACAAAAAGAAGTTAATAATTTTTGATGATTGTGTCAACATAAAAAATAAAGAAATTATGGAATATTATTTTTCTCAACGTAGACATAATAATTGTAATGTAATTTATTTAGCTCACAATTATTATGATTTACCATCTAGGAGTATTCGTGGTAATTCTAATTCTTTCATATTCTTTAAATTAGGAAAAAGAAATAAAGATAGTATTTTTAATGATTTGTTTAGTGATACTTTAGACAAGGAAGAATTTAATAGTTTTGAAAATCATCTATCTATAAAATATAATTATATTGCATTGGATAAAGAAAAAAATTAAGTATATGAAAAAATAATTATTTAGTGAATTATTGAATCTCAAGATTACTGAATTTTCTTGAATAAAAATGGTTAGAAATGTAAATGATTTTAATCTTGATAAATATATTCAAGATTGTAAATTATTAAATATTCAGCAAAATATTTGGAATGATATTTTAGTATCCAAAAGACTTTATAATCAAAATTTTAATTTCATGGCTACAAAAATTGAAGAACCAATAATTGATGCTATTAAAAAGCAAAAAATGAAATAATTTTAAATCAATATAAACCTAAAGAAGTAAACTTTTTAAAGAACCTCGAAAAGATTTTGTATGGGATGAAGATCTCAAGTTGATTCCTTTTCGAATTGAAAAACTTTTCCAGGATATAGAAACTAAAGATCAATCAACACAGATTAATCAAGGAATCATAAAACAAATTCATCCAATAAAATTAGAATTGCATGTAAATCATGATGTTTAAGGAGGTAAGAAAACAATCACACCCAATATTACAGATATATACCTTCATGAAAAAGATGGGACCATATTATCAATTGGTGGTAAAAGTTTTTCATTAATCAAGAAGAGAATAACATATACATAACATCAAATAATACTGAGAAAAAAAGTTTTACTAATGGATTGAAAAAAACAATTGAAAGAAATGCATTTAATTCCAAAGGGGAATTAAAAGTTCCAATAAGTGATATTGAAACATATGAAAATTTAACAAAAGATATTAAGTCGATTTCATCAAATAGTTATTATAAAAAAATACAATCATTTGTTAAAAAACCACCATCGACCTCGTCTGAAGAAGAAGTTTAAAACGTAAAAGAATTTGGTGATGAAAAATTAACTAAAGAAAACTAATCAAGTCGCAACTACCCCAGGAATCAACAGAAACAACAGGAGAAGGAATTAAAGGAGAAAATACCAAGTATTATTATTTATCCGATAATCCTTGTGAATTATTTTATGAATTAAGAAAATATTTAGCTTTTAGAAAAGCAGGAAATAACAATTGTGAAAATCACATAAATGCAAAATTGATTGATAAAAACAATATCTTAAATTTTCAAATTCTAAATTCTAGATTCTTAAATTTTTGAATAATAAGTAGAATGTCGATTTTCAATTTGGATAAAAATAGTAAATTTAATCATTTATTAAAAAGAAAGATTATTTAGAAGTTTTACCATCAATTTCATCTGCAAAAGCATTAAATTCACCTGGAAATTTATTGTTTCAAATTCAACAATCATCAAATCCACTTGATATTTGCAATTCATTTATATATATTATAAATTTGAAATTACAGGTGTTGATCCAACTGATGATATAACTCTTGAACATAATTAGTTTTTTAATTTATTTAATCAAATTTCAATAACTTTAGGATCAACAGAAGTTGAAAGTATAAGATATCCAGATGAAATGAGTTCATTATTACAATTTATTATGACTGATTCTAATATTAAAAATCAAGATGGTGAAATAAGTGGTTGGATTCCAGATACTCTTACTGGTGATGAAAATAACATAGAATATAAAATTAGAAAATTTTTTTATTCAACCAAAACATTTGATTTAATATATTTGATAAAATATATTTGGATTCTTTCAACAATATAATAGAATAATTAATTTAATACCATTTGAATTGAAAATTGAAAGGAATGAAGATTATAAAAAATCTTTTATGGAAAAGCTTTAAAAGAAGGTGGTGCACCAAAAATAAAATTTGAAAGAATGATGTTGATGATTCCATCAATAACTTGTAACTCACATTTGGAAACTCAAATTCTTGAAAGATTAAACATGATTTCAAAACCAATCAATGTAAATTTTCAAAGAATACCAGGTTGTATAGATATTTTAGGAGGAAGTATATTTTCATGGAAACCAACAATGTTAAATTCTCGACCGAGATTTGTTTTGATTGGAGTTAAAGATTCAGCAATTAATTATACAACTAATAATTCAAAATTTATTTAATCAAGCGGTAATGTTAAACAATTAAAATCTTTAAGTGTTCAATTAAATTCAAGTAATAAATAATCCTGGAAAACCAATAGCATTTGATAAAGCAAAAAATTTTCAATCAGTGCTATATAAAAGTTATATTTTAATGTGTCATGAATTTTTAGTTGAACCACAATTAAAGTTTTCAGATTTTAAAAATTGATATTCTTATATTTGTGTTAATGTTAGTGAACAGGATGATAAACTAGCAATTAATGGAGTAACTGTGACAATAGAAATGGAAAAAGATGATGGTTTTAAAGGGAAATGTTTTTGTTGTGTTTTGGTTGAAAAAGAATTAAATATTGAAATAGGTAGTGGAAAGATGATAAATATAATATAAATTTAATATAAATATAAAATAATATAAATTATCATGTTTAAAATAGTTATGGATAAATTGAAATCATATTTTAAATTTCTGGAGATCTCTCCTCAGCCATTTCTGGATGAAAACCAACCGGTATCAAATAAAAAAGTTCAAGTGATATCAAATGATGCTGATTTATTATATAATCCTGAAGAATTGTTGGAATTATCGAAACCAAAAACAAATTTTTTGATTCTTGGAACTCCTGAGTATGAAGAAATAATAAATTTATATAAAAAAGCTTTTCAAAAATCAAGTGTTGATGAAAAAGAAGGTTCAGGTTTTGTAATTGTTCCACTTAATTAATTTTTTTTCTTCGGTTCTTCAATCTAAAATTTTTTATTCTAAAATGGAGAAAAGTTTAGAAAAAATGACTAATCTTTTATCTACAAAATATTCTACAGATTTAAGTTTTGATTCTAAAGAATCAGAATTTTCTGCTAATTTTTCAATTCCTTTAGAATTAAATCAAGATTATAATTATGAAGTTGGATTATCATGGTTTACAACATTTAATATAATTTTTAATATTACAAAAGATAATAATGAATTTGGTATTAGAAAATCAAATACTATGGGTGTTGTTAATGGATACGGTTTGATAACAATTCCACCTGGTGCATATGAATTAGATGTTTTATTTAAATTAATAATTGAATTGATTAAAAAGAGATATGGTGAAGAAAATATTGTTACTTTTTCATTAAATATTTCAACAGCAAAAATAAACATGTTGATTAAAAAAGTATACAGTGTTTCATTTATAGATAATAACAAATTTGGTGGAGCGCAAGTGACTACCTTCGGTAATTTTTTAGGATTCACTGGTAAAATTTATGAAAATAATACAACTGATGAATTATTTATCGCTGAAAAGAATGTAGATATTTCAAACATAACCCCTATAAGTTTATTATATGATTTGGTTGAAGGAACATATCACAATGGAAGAAGAAAAACTTGTGTATATAGTTTTCCATATGGAACTGTTCCTCGTGGATATAGAATTGTACAACAAATATCAACACCAAGATATTTTCCATTGATTAGAAAAATTATTTCAAGTATAAATTTTAAAAATGTTGATCAAAATGATAATTTAATAAATTTTAATAATAAAAATATTTCTTTTTGTTTACATCTCCGTCAGGTTTGAGCGCAAGCGATTTACGACAGGTATAATTCTTTAAATTTTTTATATTAAAATGGATTAAAGTTTTGAAAAAATGAACGATTATGAAATTGTAATTAATTTTAAAACGAAGAATAATCTTGAATCTGTAAAATCTAATGAATCTATTGAACTAACAAGTTTAAGATATTCAACAGATTTAACTTTTAATTATAGGGAATCAGAATTTACAACAAACTTTCAAATTCCCCTAGAATTAAATTCAGATTGTAATTATGAAATTGGATTATCTTGGTTTGCAACATTAAATAATAATTCTTTTTTAATAACATCTATAAATTTATTATGCGATTTGATTTCAGGAACATATCACAATGGAAATATTACAAATTGTATGTATAGTTTTCCATAAAAAATTATTAGAGATGAAAGTAGAATTATAGAAAGAGTATCAACACCAAGATATTTTCCATTGAATAAAAAAACTATTTCAAATATAAATTTTAAAATTGTAGATCAAAATGATAAATTAATAAATTCTAATAATGAAAATATTTATTTTTGTTTACATTAACGTCAGGTTTGAGTATAATCTTTAATTTTTTAAAAATGACATATGTTGAATTTTATAAATTTCTAGATAAATATGGTCGAGATACTACAACTAATTTTTATCTACGTGATATTTTAAAAGATTTAAATGTTAAATGTAAAATAATTATGAGAGATGAAATTCGATCTGTCGCTTCGCTCCAAAATTATTTAAATTCTGATAATATTATTTTTAATCTTCAAACAACAAAAGAACATTGGGTTCTTTGTTCTAAAAAATATAAAATTTTTTTGATTTATATGGAATTATTCCAATCCAAGAAATGAATATATATTTAACTGATGGTTATATTTATAATACTTTGCAAGTTCAAAAAGAGAATACAAAATTATGTGGACAATTATGTATTTTTATTTTATTAAATTTAAAGCGCGAGCGACTGTCTGTCAAAAAATTAATCTAGATCTTTTATAATAAATTAAATTTAAAAATGAGTAAAATTTAAAATTCCTGAAAATATTGGTGGTGTAACAATGGCATTAAATACTAACGCAATTTTGGAAAAGGTTGACAGTAAATTTGTAAATGAAAATGGTGATAGGATCAGCGGAGAATTAAACATGAATAATAATTCAATTTCAAATCTTCCAACTCCAAAAAATGAAAAGGATGCAGTCAATAAAAAATTTGTGAATGATTCAGTTAAAATATATATCACAATTTTAGAGATGGAATATAATAAACAAATAAATGAAATAAATACAAATATTAGTAGAATAAATTTTGAATTAAGTGAAATGAGTAACTAATCATCCAAGATGAATAACAGAATGAAGGTAATTGATACTCTCAAGAATGAAATAAGTCATTATAAAATTTAATCTTCACAACTCTTGAATGATTTCTAAACATTCAAAAAAGATGTTGCTAAATCAAACCTCAAGGATATAATATATAATAACAAAGCGTTTGATTATTATGCTTTTGAAGAACAGTCATTCATGATTTCTTTTATAATAAAAAATAATCCAACTACTCTTTTTGGTGATAAGGATCATACCTTTAATTTATTCAGCCACCACGATGATTTCTTTGTTATTTTTGTTTATAATGGTCAAAATATTGAAATTAATAAAATTAGAATAATGGGTTCAAAAGGAACATTTGTTAGAACTATAATTGGAAACAAACGAAAAACTTTACATCTTAGAAACAATTCATTTTCAGTCTCTGAACCAATGTCTAAATTAACTATTGGCGAGAGTAGAATAATTCTAGATCTTTTAATAAATCAAGGTTATAGAGAATTTGTAAAAATAGAAATTATATATAGGAAATTAGCAAGTATGAATAATATCAAATTAGATGATTTATTTTCAACCACAGGAACAAATCTAATACTTTCTGGTAAGAAATTTAAACATTTAGAAGATTTTATATACAAAAATGGAGCGCACTCGACTGCCTTCGGAACAAAGTGAGATTAATGAAGAAATAATTTATTCAACTTTTCAAGAAAGAAAGATTTATTCATCTTTGAATGAACAAAATGTTTTTAATTATATAGAAAATCTTCCAATTGAAAAAATAAAAGCTCCTATGAATATTACTTTTAAGAATAAAGATTATATGAATAATCCTTCGATTAATAAAATAAACGAATTCCTATTAGAAAAGAAAAAGTTAGATGAAAGATTAATACATTATAAAAAAATAAAATCTCGATGGACTAAAGCTGATACAGGAATTAAATTGCTTGTCTTTCAATCAAAGATTCTGGTATAAGTTTAATCGGTGTAGCTCCTTTTGTTTCAATTATAATTTCTTCAATATTTGGAGGATCAAATGCTTTGTTACTTTTTCTCGGTTAAGGAATATCAATCGGTTTAACTTCAAAAAAGAAAAAGATTTATCGTGAAGTATGCGAAGAATTAAATCATGGAATAAGTAAGTTATATTTATATCAAGTTAAAGATTTGGAAGATGGAATATTATCACCTACTGAAATAGAGGAAAGTAATATAATAATAGATGAAATAAATTAAATATTTATAAATTTAAATATTCTAAAGAAATAGAAATAGAAATTAAAAAAGAAATGACTAAAAAATTAAAACAAGAATATAAAATGAAGATCAAGAATTTATAATTTTGGAATTTGTAATTCAATAATATGTAATCTTGATATTCTTGATCTTCATTTTATTTTAATTCTTTCAGGTTTCTTATTCTTTAATAATATAACAAGATAAAAAAAATAAATTTTTAAAAATTTATTTTATTCACGATGTATGTTTTTTTAAATATCTAAATGAAACAAACTCCCGACATTTTCCACATTGGATTTTTATATTTTCTAAAATTGAATTTTTATATTTTCTAAATTTAAATTATTAAATTTTCTAAATCTAAATCTATATATTCTTTAATCTTTTCATCAATTCGAGATATTATTTCTATTAAATGATTTCAATATGGAAGTGGTGTAATTCCATCATCTTGAATCCATCTTTTGTCATCATAATTATTCAGGGATATTTTATTTTATTCAACTAAATAAATGCATGTTTTATACTTCTAATAGCATGAACAATTTCAAATCTTGTCTTGTCTTTTTCCAAACAATCTTTATACATTTCATGTGCCATTAATTTGGTTATACATTTTTGAATTCCTTTATTTTTTATATTATCACCACATTGTTTTTCAGCAAACAAAGAATATTGTTTTGCTTGAATAAATATTGCTTCATTTATTACATTATTTGGTCTTTCATCTTTGTAAGAAAATAATTTTCCAGAATCATTAAAATATTGATTAGAATAGGATCATCTTTTATTTCTTGATCAACATCATGAGATTGAAATTTTAAAAAGAAAGAATCTGTATCCATTTGATGTAAAGAAATTCTATCCTTAAAATATGGTTGTAATACATCATAATAAGCTTCGTACATCTGTAATTTTGACAATTCCAAAATACTAAATCCCAAATATATTGGTTTGTTGTATACCTTTTCATAATTTTCAATATCAACAGCTGTTAGGTTTTCTGAAAATATTTGTTCACCTTTAAATGGAGGTTTGGAAACTGTTTTTAAATATGAATTGAGATCATATTTTGTAAATAATTTTATTGTTCTATACTTGTCTTGATTTTACATTGTTTTGCCAAAAACTGCATTGTTTAAAAGTTTATAAATTGTATCAAGAAAAGATTGTTTATTCTATTTTGCAATATTTCTATTTGTAATATTTCCATTAACATATGGTTCCATCCAAGGTTTTTGTTTGAAAGAAATAATACTATGAATTTTTTTTATTTTCATTCCATCTCGAAGATAAAATTGCAACATTCTATAATGAACAAAATAGAATTTTTTATCATGTTGATCACATATTAATTTTTCACTTGAATCATCATGTTGTTTATTTCTTGATTTTTGCCATGGTGACAATTCTTCATATTTTACTATTCTCTTGTGTGGTGCAAATGGAAAATGTTTTGTTCAGTCATTATTCCAGAATATAATGCAGTTGCATGAAAATATTTTATTTGAGTTGGGTTGTTTAATTTTTCAAGAACATCTTGTACTTGATCACCTTCAAGTTTTATATATGGTTTTTTACAATCAGGATCGTGAAGATTGAAAAATTGTTGAATATTATTAGTTGTTATTTTTCTAGATCCCATGTTTGAAGAAATACTACCTCGGATATTTTTCTTTATTAATAGAAACATGTCAATGTCTGTTAAAAATTCTAATTTTTCTTTGGTTTGATGTAATAAAATATTCCAAGACATTGAAGGAAGAGAAACAAAACTAGAAGGTTCTAAAGTTGATAGTTCTCGAAATTTTTCAAAAAAATCTGCTAAAATGTATACATCTAATTTGAGATACAAATCTGTATAATCACCCAAATTTTTACAATTGAATATTTTGATCATTGTTTGTGCTCGATTATATTCTTGTTCTGTAATGTATGACTGATTTAAAATTGAATGAAATTTTTCAATTGAAGGAAGTTCAATTTCTTTATATATTTCAAATGAATCCACGTAATCATATGGATAAATTCCTTTTTGTCTACATGTTAAATAATGTTTAGATCGAGTTTTACTTTCATTTAAAAATTTATTTGTTATTTTAAAGTCATCTGCTGCTAAATATTTTCCAAATTGATCAAGACTCATTCCATAAAATCTTAGTGAATCTATAAATCTAAAACATCCATAATTTAAACTTATATAATTTTCCTTTGTTTTTCCAATTATTTCAAATTTTTTTTTTGCTTTTTCAGCTAATGATTTTATAAACATGTGAATATCATAACCACTAAGATCATGAAATACAACTGGAATTTATAATGTTTTTTTACAATTAAGATTGCAAGATTTATGAGCTGTACCACGATAATTATTAAACTCGATGAAATGATCATGATCTCGAATCTTGATTAAATTTGAAACTGTATTGGTTGAACTTTCGTCACTTGAACTTGAATCATCTTGGAATTTTTCATTGCACATCCAACATTTATCAGCTTGTTGAAATACAAATTCTTGTTCTTGTGACATGTCTAATTCAAATTCAGTATTTTTTAAAATTTCATGGAATTCATGTTCAAGATTATTAATTGTTTTTATAAACTTTTTTAAAACATTTTCACCTCGAAATGAATATTCTCGAGATTCAATTATTTCGGAATAATTACTTTTACATAGACTCTATATGCTGATGGAATTTGATGTGTAAGATTTATTGTATGTGAAAAATTTATCATGAAATTCTTTATCTTGTTTATTTCAGTTTCAAATTCATTAAAAACATAATTATAATTTTCATAATTTTCTTGTTTTAATTTTTCCTCAATTTGATCAACAACATTCATTCGATCATTTATCGATTCAAAATCTCCATAAATAATTGCCAAAGGTTTTAATAATTTTGACCATTGATAAAAGAAGGATTTATTATTTTTGAAATTTGGCATTTTAATCTTTGCTGGTTTATTTTGAATACAAAGTCTTGCATGTTTAATTTTCATGTCTGGTGTTGTTGTAATGTTGAATCATCTTTCACAAACATGAATATTTTTATTGTGAGATTTTGAAAATTGAGTTTTTATAAATCCTTGAAAATTTTTAATCCAAACATCGATAAATGTCTTGTTTTTTTTTAAATTTTTACCGTTGATTATTAAAAGACTAATAATTTCAGAATAGTTTTGTTCGGAAATGTATAATGGATAAATATTTCTAGAATTAGGATTTGTTGGTGATAAATATTTATTCTTAAATTGTTTAATTTTTCAAATTTGGCAACATTTCGATCTAGAAAATAATCTGTAATTTCAAGACATTCGTCATTTGGTTTGTCACTGATGTTCCAAATGTATTCATTTTCTATATTTTGATACCTTTTCAGCATGAGTTTTTTGAGGGTATTTAGCTGAAAGAATTGCCCATTGAAAAATTTGTTGTCGTTGTTTTCAACATTTAAAATATATTTACTTTTGAGAATATCAGGATTTGGAATATAAACTTTTGGTTGAAATGGAATTGTTTTCCAAAAATGAATTTCAATAAAATCAAATGAAAATAAAGTCATGTCACTTCCAGAAATATAATTTGATTTTATTCCAACTTCTTTTTCTAAACTTTTGTAAATTTTATTAATTGTATCATCTCGATGTTTATTAAATAAATGGAAAAATGGTGACATTGCTGCAATGGTTAAAGGATTATCATGAATTTGAAGTCTATTATATGAAATGTGTAAATCAACACGAAATTTTACATGTTTAAATTTTTTCATTGCAATATTTATTTCTTGAATAATTTTATCCTTGTTGAATAAAATATATTCTTTAACTCCACCATCTGAATCTTGTGGTGTTCCAATTTTGACAGTTGAACGAACAGCAGATATTCAATATTTTTCTATTTTATCCTGGAATAATTCTCGATTTTTTTGTTCTTGATCTTCGAATTCTTTGCTTTTGATTAAAAATTTTTCTCTTTCGCTTAGATCTAAACCTTTGCATGATCTATAATGAGATTTATAACCAGAATTTAAAAATGTTCCACCACATTTTTGACATGTTTATGAATTTAAATTATTTAAAACCATTTACTTTTATTAAATGTTGTAAACTTTGTTATGAGATCTAAGGCCTTGAATATGTTTAAATGTCTTGTTGAGTTCATAACATTTTAGTTCTTCAACAATTACAATATTATCTCTTAAAGAATAAGAATTCTGCAAATAAAAAATAATAACTAAACAAACACTAGGAAATCACAAATATACGAATTAAAAATTTAAACGAATTAAAATAACAAGTTGTAATTTAATCGAATTAAAATTTAATCGATTAAAAACACGTAGTGTCGTTTTAGAGAGAACGACTCCATGTTGACAAATTGGTCATTTCCCAAATTTTAATTTGGAAATTTGACAATTAAAAATTTGGCAGTTGGAAATTTTTATCTGGTAAATTTCTATTTGAAAAATTAGAATCTGGTAAATTACACACCTGTATATTTGAACACGTTTTAATTTGGAGACTTACAGTTAGAGTACCCTGGCCTCAGGGGGATCGGAGTCATTCTCCTTAAAACTACACTACTTGTATTGTATAATGTATGCTATTAGAAATTTAATTTTCTTTAAAAAAAATATTGTTTCTATTTGTTTTCATTTTCTTTACAAAATTATCCAAAATATGTTTTTGTCGATTAATTTTATTCATAACTATGAAATGATATTTTTATTTAAATATGCTTTGTCATGAATCGTTAGTCATGCTTAGAAATTTCATTTGGAATTTATTATTGAGTTACTAATGTCAATTATAGAAAGAATAAAAAATAAAATATTTTATATAGATTATTTAATGTTTTTTATTTGAATTTTAAATATTTAGAGATATATTTGTGTATCATTTGTTATTTGAGAAATTATTAACAGTTATTTTCTACAAAATTTCGGGTGTAAATATGATTGATGCTATCAAAAGTATGAACATCTTTTACGTAAATTTAAAAATAATCAGTATTATTATTATTATTTATTAATATGATTCTTAATGTATGTATAAGGTGTAATTAATTTTGATGATTTTGAATGTTTTTTAGTAAATATGGACAAGTATTGCTTTATTAAATATTTATTTATATTTCCTTTGAACTATCTTAATAATTTATTAGCATGGTAAGTGAAATACTTAAGTTTATATGAAGGTAATTTTGCTATCATTTAGTAACTATTTGAAAATATATATTAATTAGTGAATAATAATTTTAGATTTATGAAGTAAAATCAATATTTGTTAAGTTATTTGAAAATACTGCAACGTAATGACTGATAGTATTTATCTCTTAATATATTCATTATAATTCATATATTACATTATGAATAAAGAAAATAAAACCACTGAAAACAAGGAATTGAAATCTACAGAGACTGGAAAACTCGATGAGTATAATATTTTAATTTTCATAAAAGTTATATATGATTATTATTAGAAAAAACTATTGAAAAAGGTACATAAAACATGATTGACGAAACATTGTTAAAGGAACATCTGAAAGTGCAGAGAGAAGAGTTTATGAAAATCTTTAAGAAATAATTCGCAGAAAAAGAAGTTCTTATTAATAAATATCGAAAAAGTGTGTAAAGTTAGAAGAACTCAGAAAAGAAAACGAATATTTAAAAGAACTTTTGGATGAAAAAGAATATTGTTATTTAAATTAGATCTTATAACTTTTTAATTATTATTCTTTTTATTTGTGTTTGTAAATATTTTATTAAAATTTAGTTGATGATACTTCTAATTTGTTAATTTAAGGATAACTTGATGCAGCAATAAAATAAAAGTGAATAACTGAGAGATATATTCTATTCTTCTTCATACAAAGGTTCTTTTAAATTTTTGTTTTCTCTTCCGAGTTCTTCTAATTTTATACACTTTTTCCGATATTTAATAATAAGAACTTCTTTTTTTGGAGATATTTTTTAATTTCGATTGATAAATAATTGAAGAAAGTATCATTTAAATCTGTTAGCAGACATCTCCAACATACAGCACCTAATATTGAATCAACAATTCTTGATGAATGTCAAAATCGAAAAATCGATTTTAAAACATTTTTGAAGTTATGTAATAATCGATTTAAACAAAACTTAAAGGTAACTATAGACTACAACAAGACGGTTAAAATATTTTGATAAAGTCACGTAATAACGACATAATCACGGTTTTAAAAATTTTCAAAAATCACGTAACCGTCATTTTAAACAAAATTAAAAAAGTAGAGGGGTCCCGTTAAAGTTATTGTATGTCTTTATTATGTAATATTACATTGCACACATAATACTACTTGCACGTTTTTACAAAGGCGTTGTGACGAGAATTGAAGGGTCGGTCAGGTTTTGAGTGTAACCATGTATGGACAGAATCTTATTCCTTAAAAGCTAATGGTATTATAATTTTAATATAGGTGTCGGTCTACTTACAGATATGTTTGTCGTAAATATATTAACATTGAGTTGAACACTGTAATAATTATCATCTTTGGAATATTTTGTAGAAAATAAATTTATGTCTATCCATTGTTTGATTGAAATTATTGAGTGTCATTGAAAACTATATGTAAATTTAAAAATTGTAAAATAAGTTTAAAATTCAAAAATAACAATAAAACAGGTTTGTTAAAACAAGGATCAAATTTGACGCATATATGAATCAACAGTTCTTGACAAATGTCAAAATTCGCGCCGTAAAAATCGATTTAAACAAAATTAAGAGGTGAGTCTAGTGACAATTTTGAAAATGCAAGGAAGGACCCTTACCTTTTCCCCAAAAATCCAAGCATCTGGAGTGCACACTACTAACTACTGCCCTGACTAAAATGCGACCGAAAAAATTTTCTGAATGAAAATTTATATTAAATTAAACAAATTGAAGATTTAAAATTAAATTTCAGTAATAAATTACAAATTAATTCTAATACAAAGAAATTGTTTTTAATCGGTTCATCAAAATCTTGGAACAAACATTTTAACCTTAAACCATTACAATAAATAACCAATAGGAAAATTGCTACAAATTCACATTTCACCGATAAATTCAACTGATTCATATTTTAAATTTCCTTTAAAATAAAATAAATGTTTAAATACTGTAAAAATAACGATGCAATACAATTAAAATGATGCGATATCGACATAGATTCCTACCAATTCATTGTTCACATTAAACAGTTTTAAAAAATAGAAAACCTCTAATAATTATAATTATAATAATGATAATAAAAGAAAAACAGTAAAAAACCCATGCAATAAAATTGTAATTAAAATAGATAAATATACTCATAAAAATAGCCATTATAAATGCATCCATCAATTAATCAGCACAGCTATTTTATCTACTCCACCAAACAGAGGTCATTATCACTGTATAACCTTAACCACTTTCTATTGGAAAAAGATGAGCGATAATTTAAATTTAAAAAAGAAAACACTTTATCAGGGAAATTAATATTACACAATAAAATGAGTCCATCTGGTTTCTTTGTGATTTTTTCTAAATTCACTTTTCGATTAATGTTAGAGCAAACAACATTAATGTTGCTGTCAATTTTAATGTTGAGATTGCTGTAGCTAAATGTAGGCACCCCAATAAATACTGCACTTTTCCACGTTAGATAGCTAATCGATGGGGGATTAATACATAGAATGTGCGACGTTTGATTGACACACCAGGTTTTTAGCTGGGAACTCGGACGATTGTTGTCACAGGCGTCGGATTCTACTCCAGATATGATGTAATCAAAGGTTTTGTTTGCTAAATCTGAAAGGTAGTATTGATAATTCCTCAAATCACTGCATAAAATTTTTATAAATTTCTAAATATTAAATGAAAAGTGAGAAAGTTTTAGTCTTATTGAAATCGATATTCATAACATTAAAAGTGCATGAGTGTGAGTAGGACGAAATACAGACTTCATCTCAGAATGACGTAATAACCTTTCAAGACATAAAGCAGCGATTTGCAAGCGGTGGTACTCGAAGTGTTTACAGAAAAAATCGATTTAGCCAAGTGGTCCTCAACGTGAGCGATATTGCTCCCTTTGGGGTGAAAACTACTGGAGGGGGGACGACTGGTCTAAATTTGGTTTTAGGTGGCAATTTTCAAAATTAGTTGGATTATGTTATAAATAAAATCAAATATTGGATAATTTTTCATAGAATGTATTTATATTATTAATGATCATTATAAAATTAAATAATAAAATTTTCTGATTAGTTTTGTATTAGCTGAGTAAAAAATGCATAAAAGGGAAGCCTGGCCCGAAAAAGGTTGAGAACCACTGGTTAAGCTACTCCAATTGACCATAACGAATTCTTAATAATATTATCTCAAAAAAACTGTATTTATCGTCAAATGTTACAAAATGCGTTGTCGGCTGGCGCACCCCCTAATATTATCCCTGCCTAATCCATCTCTTGATTTTGATCTGGTCTTTGGTGGCGGTATGCAAGCATTCGATTTTTGCCACCTGGTGGTATAATAAAAATTAGGTTTGAAAAACACTAAAAAAATGTCAAGCTCATCAAATATAAATCAACTGAATAATTTATATTTAATTATTGAAATTGACAAATAAACTATGGCGATGGTCCAGAATCAGGAACCCAAATATAGATTAAATAAAATAATATGGATTTTAATTTTGAGCTAAAGATAACCAAAACATTTTAAGCAAAAAATTAGATTCTGTGGAGTTTTGACTTGATCAATAAATGACTAAAATTTAGATTCTAAATCAATAAATGAAGCCTTTTCTGTCAAATTCATTCCCCTTCTATTTCTCACCTATGTTTTTAGATTTCCTTACGGGCCTTCAATAGATTGCATGTTCCAGTGTAATATCCATACCACATATTTGAATGAATTGTAGCACCAGGTTTTATATACTTTTCAATCAAATCTGTCAGTGGTATAACAACGGCTTAACATTGAGGCAGCTGCCAATAAAGCCGGCCCACGCCAGTTCAAAAAGGCGCCACTAAATTTTCAAATTTTTATTTAAATAGATATTTCCCTTTTATCCTCGATAACAAAAAAGTTAATAATTAATTATATTTAAATATATTTCATTTAAACCATTATAATATTTTTTATTATGTTTTCGAACAATTGAAAAAGTTGCAAAGCTGATATTAGCCAAGGGCACCAAAACCCACTGAAATCTGTTATTCTCTATCTCATCTTTCAACAGCCTGGGCAAACCATTTTTTCACATTTCCTCCAATACGAGTACTGAGATGTGAACCCGCCACAACAAAGACATTTAGTAGGTTAATTTAAACATAGAAGGAGGAACTGTCGGATTTATGGGAAGTGACGTACGTAGAAACGAAATCATGAATTTTCTTTATGGTTTTGATACTCAAATAATTATTGGATCAAAAAACTAGTAGCGTAACTGGGTTTTCGACGCCTTTGGTTAATTTATTTTTGGTGCCCTTGACAAATTTCAAACTGCGATTTTTTCAATTGTTCGAAATAATTGAATTTCTCTTATTTTATTTGAGACAATAATTGCGTAGTCTGGCAGTGACAGCCATCCAACGTGAATATCAAAAGTGCAAAAAACAGGGACAATACTAATTTACCGTTTATTATTTACTAAATAATACTAAATAAATTGGTGGATAAAATTGGATATTGTTTCGTTAATACAGAAGTATCATGTATTATAAATAAAAACAATAGTGTCAATGTGACATACTCATTAACTCATACATAAAGATAGAAATTCACTATTAAAAGTAAATATAAGTAACACTACACTGAAACACTCCGAGTTCTATATCAAAGGCTTAAAGCTTAACTTTCCTCGCTTTAATGCTTGCAAAATTAGTGATTATTTAATTGAAGTCTATTTGACTGGTCAGTCCACGTTCGACGGAAAGAAGAGCTAGAGATGATGTGCGTTGTTGGCCTCACGCCGGTCTCAAGTAGTTTTTAATAATTTTTAGTTTACAGAAAGTCTTTTCAGTGGTGGCTACTGTGGTTGGCATTGAAAGAAATGTTATCAGAGCTCGTTCGATATTCTGGTACGTTTCTTGCAATTCCCATGTAGCGAAAACATTTAAAAGATCTAAATGAAACATATCATCGGGTTTTTTGTTTTGCAATAGTTCAATCATTTGGTTTTTAAAGTATTTTATTTCAATTATAAATTGCTTTATTTATTTTTAGGATATCTGACTGATAACAGACCAGTTTTAGATTCCAAATCTTCCATTGCAAAAAAACTGAAACGATTTGGCAGTCAGTAAATTAAAATCTTTTCTTTTAAGTACAATCTTCATTTGTATGATAAGAAGCCCCACAAAAGCAAAAACATAATAAAAAATATTATAATGGTTTAAATGAAATATATTAAAATATAAATAAATAATTAAATTAATTTGGCAACGATTTAATTAAAAGATAACGCCAATAAAAAACTCTTCGTACGATATATTTCAACAGCATAACTGCCATCTTCAGGTACACAAAACCAACTAAAATATTATGAATTAACTTTTAATTTAAACAAATTATTTTTTTTATTATACTAACTTAATTTTGTAATAAATAAACATTTAAAAAATATTCAAATACTTTTAACTAATTTAAAATGTTATTTATATAAATATTATAATTTTTAAAAAATAAAGTAATTTACAAATTCAATTATTTTAATAATATTAAAAAAAGTTTTTTTTAAAAAACAATACATAAACATGATTTAACATACGTAAACTATTTAAAAACATTCAAAACATTCGTAGTCACAGCACTTTGCACATTAATCTTTGGATCCAATGACCTTATCAACAATGCTTCACATATCACGCGTTCCCTATAATTATTAAAACTTTTCAACAAAATTCTAAAATCAGACATTCCTATTTTACTTTTACAGCCTCTATTGTGCTCACTAATATTGATCAAACCCTTCAATCGAAAATTCAGGTTGGGTTGTGTTCTGATCTCGTTTATCAATTTACATGTAGTCGACATGAGTTGTCGATTGTCTACCAAAACAGAAAACATTTACGAACCAGAACTGTTTCCTGCGTTAAGACTTGTCAAGTACAATCCACTCTATGTTAAGGTTTTTGCAAGTGGAAAAGTTGTTGTCATGGGGATAAAAACACTGGAATACAACACTCTGGTTCAAGAAATATTTAATTTTATAAAATATAACATTAATAATCTTAATACCAATGAAGAAATACTAGATTATTTATTAAGCACATATTGTGTTTAAATCGTTAGTTTTCTAGTAAAAGCAAATATTCAAAATGATAGACGAGCAAGAAGTACACATATTCGAAACAATTCAGATAAAGATGGAAGAGCTCTTTCCAAATATTAAAAACAAACTAACGTATAGTGCTCTGAACTTTTTGGCCACACGTATTAGAAGTGTGGGGTTCGTGGTTTTTAACCTTGACCCCTTTCATACAAGCATTACAGTCAGACATTAATATTTCACTTTTACAGCCTCTATTGTGCTCACTAATATTGGTCAAACCCTTCAATCGACAATGCTCTAGAACTCGAGTACAGAGATGACGGAAAGTCTCTCCAATGTATGTGACATTACACCCATTACATGTAAATTGATAAACGAGATCAAAACACAATCCAACCGGAGTTTTTGATTTATTAATAAACATATTGCGTACCTTACACGAATTAGAGACGATCTTATACTCTAAATTTCCCATCTGTTTACTTCCTTTTATAATTTGTAAAACCTTTAGAGTACGGCAATACTAACACATATTTAGGCTCAATTTTTTTATATCCATTTTTACTATTATTTTAGATCAACACTCAATTCACACTCATTTGTCAAATTACACTCAGACTTTCCAAAACATGGATCCTTAATCAATTTGTCAACAGTCTCTTTTATCATCAACAATAAAAATGATTTAGAATACCCATTCTTTATCAACAACTCAACCAATTAATTAACACTTTACCGAATTAGCAAAAGTAGAAAATAAAGACCATGAACGATAAATCAATCCTTTCACCATATTTCTCTTATACTAAAATTTACAAAAGCTTTCAGGAGAAGTATAAAGACCAGTATCAGTTGGTTTTCTATAAATCTTTGTCTCATAATGTTTATCTTTGCGTTGAATTAACAAATTTAAAAACGCAATAGATTACTTCCTCTCCGTTTCATATGTGAATACAATGTTTTTATGTAAATTGTTCATAAAATGCAAATACGGCTCTACATGTTTCTGATTTTCAAATACAAGAAAAATATCATCCACATACATTTTATAAACAATGAGTTTCTCAAATTGGAAGGAAGCAATTTTCTTTTCCAAACTAGCCAAAAATATTGATGCTATCGTTGGAGCTAAAGGGGAACCCATAGCGACTCTATCTATTTGTTGATACCATTCATTATTGAAAAGAAAATTGACATTTGAAGTAGCAAATTCAAGAAGTTTACGAAATGCCATTCTATCCAAAATGTGATGTTCAGAATCATTTTCATCCCACAACGCACAGCATAATTCAATTGTATCAACCAGTGGTACATTCGTAAACAAACTGCAAACATCAAACGAAACCATAACATCATTCATACTTTGTTTTTGTAACTGTGCAATACAAGACAAACTCAAAGCTATCTTTACATTCAAACTCTGATCGCATTAACAGTTTTAATAATCCATCTAAAACCTTTGCTATTTTATAGTGGGCAGTACCAACCATCGACAAAACTGGTCTCATAGGTACACCATCTTTATGGATTTTTGGAAGCCCATATAGTTTTGCTGGCTGCGATCCTATTGGACGAATAGACTTACCTATCTCTTCATTAATAAGCTTCTTCTCAATAAAACCATTTAACATTTTTTGTACAAACTCTTCATCCTTAAGAGGCATTTTTCATTCTTCCGACCATTTGATAATTTCACAAACTGAGGAGAATTTAACAAATCATTCAACTTATTTACATACACATCATGGTCAAGAATAACTATCCCATTTCCTTTGTCAAACTTACAGATATTTATATTTTTTCTAGACAAGTTTTTTAAAGTTATAAGTTTTTTAAAGATGATTGGTACTGCCCAGTATAAAATAGCAAAGTGTTTAGATGGATTATTAAAACCGTTAATGCGATGAGAGTAGTGAAGAAATGAGCACTTTCGGCTCAACAACCACCCGACAACCCCAGAATTCTGTAAAAAAAAATTTCTATCTAAATAAAATATATTTTATCACTATAAAATGAGCAATATACGAATCTTTTTTAAAAAAATAAAAAAACAAAGATGACCACCCGAGAATATTTTTTCCAAGAATTTGTTAATGTAAGAAATTTGTCAATAAAACACTTACATAGTATGGACGTTTTTATATATGGTTATAGATGTTTTTAAATTTAAAAAGTTGAAAACGTCCATACTACGTGTCCAGGGTGTCCCTCCCTAAAACCACACTACTGATCAGAGTTTGAATGTAAGGATAGTTTGTGTCTTAAAAGTTTCTCTATGAGTTTGTGTCTTGAATTTTGAACATCTATCTGAAAATAAATCATACCAATCCGCCATAATTTGATTGGCGTATCCTAACATAATTGGTACGGTTTTTTTAAACTGAAATTGATGATGAGAATTGAATTAATTCTGAAAGAGACAAGTTTAATTTCTCAAAGTAACTATTCCTTTTACTCGAGTTACTTTTGCATTTCTTTGAACACCTGTAAATATACCGGTACTTTAAAGAATTTTTTTAATCATAGAGAGGACTTCTACAAGTGCAATAAGTTGGTTTTCAAAACATTTTTTCTTGGTAATTATAATAGTTTCTTTTTATTACTAGCTATTTCTAATACGTAATTTAATTTTGTATAATTTTGCATTAAGGTAATATTAATCTATATTTTTATTATATATAATTAAATTACGTATTATTACGAATTAACTTTGAATATATTAAAAGCAAAGCGAGTAATTAATTATCACAAAAGTATACAATTCAGCGCCACTAATACACGAAACAAAATGCCAAATGCTACAAGACGCGTTCAAAAACACATTACAAGGACAAGTCGCAGAAACTTTTTTTTATCAAAAAATACAAACCAACAATCAATATTCAACTAAATGTAATTTGAAAATTTGTCTTTTATTTGGGGATAATTTAAAAAATTTAAAACTAAATATTAATTAATGTTAAATTCAACCAATAAAATCTATATAAAATACAAAATATATAAATTTTTCTCCTATTTTTTTTAAATAAGTAATGATTGAATTCACTTGAAAAAGGCTGTGCCGAAAATTCGTGAATATTTTAAATAAATCTGATTCATAGTCAAATTTTGTAGAAAATATTATGTCACTTATAATTAATAAGATAAAAATAAATTATTTAATTTATTTTTGGACTCCTGATTCTATGGCAGGGATCGGCAACCTATGGCACGCGGTGAAGTTGTCAATGGCACTCTACACCGCTATAAAGTGGTCTGAGTAATATCGACTCTTATACTGCTAAAGGCGCTTCCACATATATTCTCTAATATTATTAGATAAAGATATATATTTGTATTGGTATTGAAATGGTATTTTTTTGCTTTATTAAGCACCAATTTTCCATACAAAGTCAAATAATATCATAAGCGTCTCTTGTGTTGACACGTGGCATTAAAAAACTGTAGATTAAGCATGTGTTACTGTGTGGCTTTCAGCAAAAGGGTAAATTTAACCCTGCAACTTTCTTCGGACTCTCGTCGTGGAATTGAGCGGATCTTTTTTAAATGCGTACTGTTTTAGTGTTGGTTTATACCATTGATTTATAAAACAAATTAGACAACCATTACTTATTTGTAAAAAAAATAAGGTGGCACCCTGAATTAATTGGTAGTGTAGCTCGGCACACCACAACCAAAAGATTGCCAAACCCTGTTCTAGACCATCGTCTAAACTACATTAAAATGACCAGAAGCCCTGGATTTGAGTTTTTGTCCCCCACTTGAAAACTGTCTTGGAAAGTGTAACGATTTTAAAATGTTTGCTTTCCTTTTAAGTACCAACAAATCTGGTTAAAAAAATATTTTGTTTAATTTACTAGAAATAACCTTTATTTTCAATTATTGGCTATGACACACATACACGCGCGTTATAGGTTAGTTTTTTGATTTATTATGATGCACTATGCCTATTTGGGTCTAATTATGTTGTCTATTGATGTATGGTGTATATACTCATAAATATAAATTTCATTTTCAAGTAATAATCAAACGCATGATCGAATAGGCACGTGAACCAAAAAACAATATTAACTGACTTTTACCAGAAAATAATCAATAAATTACTCCTCATGAATAGCAATTATATATTTGAAAATTTAATTAAATAAAAATCACATATAACAAACCTCTAATTTTATGAGTTATAATATTATATCCATGAATTGTGCTAAATTCGGATAATAATTTCTTGAGCCGAGAAATTTCAATATCAACTTTGTAGTTAATGTCAGTTGTTTTATTTTCATCTATGAACACAACCAAATGGCAGTTTTTTCTTATCAAATATCTGGCAACTGATGTCGCATAGACTGATGCGTTGCATTTACTTAATAAAACCGCAATATTTGTGCTTTGAGTTTTTACCGAAGCCTTAACTCTATAACATTAAAATCCTATTAAGGAACATTTATCGCATAATATACTATAGAATAGTAATAAATTTTTCACTCAATATTATAAACAAAAAACACGTGGAAAAGTTAAGTTAAAATTTTATATAATCGAATATTTAGAATTGTGAGATATAAATTTTGATTTTATTAATGATTGAATTATTTAGGTATACGCTACATGTAAAACCTGAAATTATTTCCTTGAAGGTTTACACGCAGAGCTTTGGATTGTTTCAGTTCCTCGAGATCTATAATGTTGTTTAATAGGAGTTCGGTAAAAGTATGTGAGAAAAAATCAACTACAACATTGTTTGCATCACTTTTTGCATCTTGAAGTGTTACTTCATACAAAAACAATACAATGATGCAGTCCTAGAAGTTCCTTGAAAAAGGTGAAATATCTGATTTGATTTGTGGTGATACAATTCCAATAGTTTCAATATGCCATCTATAAATTGAGTATTTATCGCACTAAAGGCTATGTTTGACTCGCCAGTAATGAATATCGATATTTAATTTAGAATATGGAAAATTAAAAGAAACAACTTTCTAGGATTGGTTTTTGGTTATTCGAAAAAGGGATTTTTAGTACTTTAATGAACTTTAACAATATAAAATTTACATCGCCTTATTGTTAGCCATAAACGTTGCGGCTGTGGACTAAATGCGATTGGTTAGTAGCTTCAATTGGCTATATAACAGAACTCATTTCCATGTATTTTCTTGAATAAGACCTTATTAAAGTAACATTGCTAGCCAACATCAACTATAAGTCTATTGGTCACCCTTCGAGAGGAAAGAGAAGCAATTACCTAGGAAACTATCAATAAAATTATACATTCAATGCCACAGCGTGTAACAGCTCTTTTTAATGGTAAGGAAAAATCTACCACATATTAGAGAACGAAATACAATAGTTTTTTATGGATAGGATTCGGTTTTTTCGTGGGTGTTAGCAATTATAATTTTTCTCGGGTGTCTATTTAATAGTGACAATGCAATGTATATGCACTTTTAACTTTTTAGAATGGCTCAATAAGAAACAATAAGAATTTAGAGAAACACCAAACGACCAATTATATAATATCCCATTTTTAAGGTTCTAAATTGATATTGATCAGCATTCAGTTCAATCAGACTGTATAGTCATTGGAACAGAAAAGTTACACATAACGCAGAACGATTTTTGAAATATTGTATTTAATATTTAAAATATATATTATTGAAATGTAAAAATTTTTAGAAATAATTACGAAAGGCCAGAGTTGTCAAATCTTACAGAAACTCTCCTAGGTAACCCATTTAATCGACTAAACCCAATCGTATAGAATTTACTTTACTCGGTTTAACCATCTAAAATAGCATATTTGTTTATTTGTCAGTTTATTGGTGGAATATCCAGATGCATTTTGGCGGTCGATTATTCGGTGGTATTTCTACTAAAGCCCAATAATTATTGTCAACCAATGAACAGTTGACAACTAGTAACTAAATAACATATTATTTTATGTTCCTTTTCGATTTTCACTAGTGATCAATATTTAAATTTATATTTGAAAAATCAGTTCTGAAAATTGAAAAATCGATGATTATAATGGAAATTCCAATTAGATTTATTATTATAAAAACTTTTTTTTTTATCGGATACAATTTCTAATGGAAGATGTGCTTGGAAATGTTCGGTGGTCATCGATACCTTGTAAGACACGCCTATTTAGAAAGATATTAGATTTATTTATATACATATGATAAGACACGACCTGGCCACAAAGCCAGGGCGAATCAAATGCTAATAAGCTCAAAACAAATCTCCGGATAGAATCACATTAAAAACTACTTATTATTAATTTATGGCTGTTTATCAACAACAATTGTGTTTTTTTCAATTGCTCCCCTTCTTAAAATTTCAAATTTTACAATGATTCAATTATAAACAATGCAATATACAAGAATGGAACCTGGTAGATTCTTCAATTTGTTTTAAAATATACTCCGAAAGGGTCTGGCCAACTATTTCCTCGATTAACTCACTACCAAATCCCAGTTGGCTGGCATATTCAAATAACGCGTCGCGTTGTTTAATAGTAAATACTGGGAAAATATAATTATTGTCCAAATTCCAATACTCGTTGAATTTGCTGAAATCGTTGGTAGTTGTATTCACAGATATGACAGGACATCGCCCAGATAAGCCAATGTGATCTTGGTTTAATTGCTGGGTGATTTCACGAACTAAATCTGAATAATTATTGAGAATTAAACCCCGGATTTGCAGGTTTAATAGTTTCAAACGTGAATTGTATCATATTCTATACAATTTTGTCTACTCGATCTCAATCAACTCTTGGGTTCTTATAAATGCGTTTTTAGCAATTATATACAATAAATGCTGAGGATGCGCCCGTCTATCTTAAAATATCTTCATTATTTCAACTTCCGTAAGGGAGCATCCATTAAGGACGTTCCATAAGGGGAGAGGGTCTTCGCAAAAGTGACAAATGGGGACACCAGTGAGGGGGGGGGGTTTAAGTGCTTAGGACATCCCCAGAGAATTGATCGTTTAAATATTATACATAATGGATTAATGATTTTTTAAAATGTTTCTATTATCTTTTTTATATCCTATATAAAGTAAGTAAGCAGCATGTTTCACGTCCCTTATTTTTCCAATTTGGTCATCTTAATTGTGTATGCATGTTTTTTCTCTATTTCTCAACCAATATTGAGTACTACTACAGTGGTTCTCAAAGTAGTGGTCCATGGACTAGCACCGGTCCGCGAACCATAAATTACCAGTCCGCAACGTGATGCCAGAATATTGTTAAACTGTTTACCACTCATAAAATAAATAAAATAAATCATATGAAATATTACAAAAAAAACTATAAACGTAAAATTACAGAATGTGCATTTCTCTCTCTGGAAAAAAATAATTAGTAAATGTGGCACTGGTCCATGGTGCTACCGAAAAATTTTCTACCGGTTCGCCAAACGGAAAAGTTAATGTTGAAATTAAATTTCCCCTATATGCTTATAAATTATTTAAATTTCTGAAAATAAAGGACATCTATTTTTGGAGGGATTTACCCGGGTGGGGTGCTCGTGAAAAGGGACATAGGGAGAGGGGGTCAAAAATTGCTTATTTTTTGTGGACGTCCTTAATGGATGATCCTTTACGAGACCACAACTAGTTTAAGAATCTCTGAATTACACTAATAATGTGACTGCACCATTATGATGACCCTCTATTCCTATCAGAAATAAGTTTTGGGGATTTTGCATGAATAATGAATGACGAGATCAAATAAGTAGAATTTTTACAATATAAACTGCTATCTCTTGAGAAAATTGTCAATACATGAAACCGAATATTGTGAAACCTAGTTCAAGATGCTTTATTGGTATAAAATAGCGAGAGCTTATAGTTTTTAAATAAGAGTATTTTATTAACTAGGTTCAAAAATGAAATTCAAAATATATATATACGACTTTTTCCTATGTAATACAGGATAAACCAATAAGTTTGGTCCGGTGAAACATGTGTAAATTTAAAAACAACAAAAATGTCAATTATCTGTGTCAGAGAGATGTTCAAAATATGCACCATTATGAAGGACACATCGGCGCCATCGATAAGGCAGTTTCCTGATTCCGTCGGCGAAGAAGCTGCGTGGTTTACTGTCCGACCAAGCGCGTCCAGCACCACTTGAATTTAATCAGCTTCGTTGAAATCTCTTCCACGAATCGCAGATTTCAGAGGAAAACAAATAAAAATCGCTCATTTCCACAGTACTAGAATTTTGTCTCTGATATCAAGAGAGGGCCTCCCACGTCGCTCTTTGTTTTCAACATCATAGTTTCCCTCCTTGAAGTTTGCAACCCAGCGTCGACAAGTGCGCGCATTTGTTGTGTCCTTTCCCAGTGTCAAATTTATTTCATTTGCAATCTGGGAAGGGTTAATAAATAAATGTCCATGATTTTATTATATGATTTTCTAGTATGTTTCATGTATATAATAATGGATTATTCTCATATTGATGAATCTGTGAATTATTAAAACACATAATTTTGTATGTGTACACATTAATAATGTATTAACTAAATATTATTGATTTGTTTTTATTTTTAACTTGGCTTGGGTTGGCAATTTCAATTTTCATATATGAAAGTTATGCAAAAATGTTCAACAATTTGAATGATTTTGAGCCTTAAGTTTGTATACGAAATTTTATTCAAAACTAAAACAGTTTCTGTGTGACATTTAAAAAGGATAAAACAAAAATGTCATTTACTGGTGGTAATAAAAACATCTGATAATTAACAAAATGACCGCAAATATTTTTTCTATGTACACCAAATAGTTCTCGACAAAGGCATCATCCGATAGATTTTGAAACTTAATCGCAACATTGTGTGCAGTTTTTCGAGTACCGTAGAACCTCGATTATCCGGACTAATTGTGGATGTAGTTAGTCCAAATAATGAAAAATCCGGATAATTGACAGTGTAAGGCAGCAATAATAATTTTTTATTAAGAAATTCAATTATCGATTTTTGCTTAAAGCTTAATGTTCTTTTTAAAGAAGTTAAATCACAAATACTTTTCAGGTGTATAACTTGTTACGAGTTACACTGTTATCGGCTCTCAAACAACTTAATATCTACATTTTAACTCGGAAAAGCTTCATAATGTGTAGTATCAATGTCTCTTACTTCATAAATCTCCTCTTCGTCTTTTCGATCTTGTTCATCTGAGATAGATATTTCTTTGATTATTTCACCATTACACAAAATTTGGTATTCAGGATCGTTCGCATCGCAATTCCACCACTAAATTGCATTTTCTGTACATTCAGCATATATTGAAATGTGCTTTTGCTTCCGCAATGTTTCTTACACCACTTTCTACCATGTTACTGTAATTTACTAATGGTCTTTTAAAAATGTTTCATAATTTTCTCAAAGTTGATATATCTATAGAATTCCAACTATCTGCTGCTATGTAGCAAGTCTTTTAAATTGATTTTCTTATCAAAACTGATAACGGTTTCTTCATTTTTTTCATCTGCTAGCATTAATCGATAAAGCATCTTTTTCTATGTAAGCATTTTACTGTTTCTATCAGACCCTGATCCATCAGCTGTATTACTGATGTGACGTTTGGTGGAAGAACTTTTATCGTAAACATTTCATCGATCTGGTTTAAACATTCTATAGGTGGAAGTGGTGGTACATAGTCTAGTAATAATAATGTTTGTATTCTTATTTATGGTGTTGTAATATTTTTTCATTTCTCGAATGAATTGTTTTCGTACCATCGTTTAAAAATTTCACCATTCACCCAGGGATATTCTGATGGTGATATTCAATCGGAAGACTTCTGATTTCTTTGATTTCCCATTAACAAGCAGCCAGAGTCTGCTCTCATGCTGCATTGGCACACACCATAATAGTGACACTTACATTACCCTTATGCAGTATTTTCACGCTTTAATGTTAAAGATTTGCTGTGTAGTTTCTTGCAATTTAAACCGGCCTCCTTCGTTTTCCACGAACACCTTCAATGAAAGTGTTTGCTGAAGTTTTGTCAGAAAGCTTTTCCTTGTAAACTTCGTTGTAAAGTTCACTGATACCTTATCGTCCTTTGGATTTTTAAAGCCAATCCAAACTTTCATTGAAGGTGGGATCTTCATTTAATCATTTTCACACAATAATGCATCAAATACTGGTAGTCGGGATGATTTTCTTTGTGGTAATATTAAAAATAAATATTTGAATCGTGATAAAATTTGCAAAAAAATACGTATTGGTTCGACTGATAAACTTAACCAGCGGTTCGTGTAACAACGAGTATTGTATTACCACAGAGTGTCCAGGCACATCAATCCTATATAAATGATTTGTCGTTAAATTCTTGTTTATTATGAACAATATTGATAAACGCGGTTCAATTTTATTAATAAATGACGTCACGCAACTAGGGAGAGGGGGCCACAGATTTTTTTCGACGATGTGCATAGAGTAGAGGAGGCACTGTGCCGTCATATCTTAAATTTTGTATTTTTTCAACAGCTTTCCTCCTTTTTAATACACGTTTTCTCATACGATGTTAGAGTGCAGCATTACACTATATACATAATAAAATATAAATAAAGTGATTTGAAACATGTTTATTTTCTAATATGAAATACGGTTTTTTATGAGGGGGCAAATATTTGTAGCGAGTGTAAAAAATCGACAAAAATCGCATGACATCATTTACGGACGGTCCTTTATCCAAGACATCCCTACGCGTGGATGAATGCGCTATGGAACTATAAGTATGAAATTAACAATGACACAAATTAAATTGTAATTAATTTCAATAACTGTTGATGCAATATAAATTAATTAGTGATAAAAAATTACTAAATTAAAATTAATTAAAAACCAAATCAATAAAAATCTGTATTAAAACGATGAAAGACTTGTGACTGACCTGGCTGTTGTGAGTAATTTTGGCTAAATTGCGAGGATTTTGGATAATTGTCATTACGATTTTTGGACGGAATGACTCCGATTTCTTGCAAAGCATTAAATATATCCCGCTTGCTTGGTGAGGATTCCCATAAACTGGTTGTTGGTTTCGATTGAGAAACTGATTTAGAGTGACCTTCATCGTAACTGGAAAAATCTTCAGCGTTAAAACTAAATGTGTTGCTTCGGTATTTTTTTGATTGGAAATTCATTTTTATACCTACTGATTCATTAGAATCCGAACCTAAAATCAAATTTGTTGTAAGAACTCCGACAATTCGTGGAAAATTTTAACCATCATTTGTGCTTTTATTGCTACTTTCTTTAAAGTTATCTTTATCAAATAGTGCTAAATGTTTATCAAAATCAAAATCGGCTGACATGTCTCCTGGTGAATAATTAAGCCAAGATGGTTCTTGATTTTTACTACTATAACTACATTTTCGGGATCGATTACCAAAATCACTAAAACTAGCATTGTTTGTTTTTAGAAATTCTGAATTAGATGATATGAATTAAATAATTATGTAAGTTTTATGATTACTTTCTTGAGATAATTTTCTATTTAAGCTTCTATTAACTGCTGAAGATGATCCACCCCTTTTAATTGATGGAGGCTGTGTCTCAGAAGTAAAAACATTCAAGACTTTTGAACATGTTACATTATTATCAATTTCTGATGGAGCTTTGGTTAAATTTGGTGGATTAATAAATTCTAATTTTTCGATTAAATGAGAACTTAAAATAAAATTAATAAAGTTGTTTAACATATAATAATACTAACTCAATTCCAACAAAATTAGTGATTAGTTTATCAACATTAAACCTAGCTTGAGATAAAATAATGATATTTTCATTAAAATTCTCAATTTTTCCAGTACATGTAAAGTTCGAAGAAAAAATCATAATCCAACTACCTTTGTATTGTTTGTAATTGTCACACATGTTATAAAATATTGATTTAAAATTAATTTGAATAAATATTAAAATAAGTAAAAAAGAAATTTTCTTTATAAAACGAAAATTGCAAATAAACCATTTAAAGTGCGTATTTAAACAATTTTTCTCACAAAATTTAAATAGTATATTGTGGTTTTGATAGTTTTTTCAAAATTATAAATTTCAGAAGAATAAAAGTTTTACAACATAGTTCTTTAAAAAGTTCTTTTAAAATATTTGAAGTTTTGGAAAAAAGAAATATTTATGTAAATTAATTCTGATTAAAATGGTGACCACGCCGAATAAAGGACTTTTACAGTCTGTTGGGCCAGGACTGGATTTTGTTTAAATGAATTGGAAATAGCACTCAAATATAAAATGCAGATTAAAAATAGGACCCATAAAGAACCTTAAAATATGATAAAAATGCAATTAAATATAAAATCAAAATAATGTTGGATACAAACGGCCTTGAAAATTGTTTAAATGTATCAGTAATACAGCACAAAAACCAATCACCAAAATAACTTAAAATACAACATCAACTAAACACTCTAAAATTTGAGAGAATATAAATAAATATAAAATCAAAAAAGATAAAAGTAAAATAAAATAAATACAAAATGCATCAAGAACCGCACGAAATTTACATAAAAAATAACATAATAACAAGAAAATTTGACCGAAAAACGACAAGTTATATAAAAGTAAAAATTAATGGATTAAATGAGTTAAAATAAAATATTTTTGGTTGAATAAATTAATTTTAAAATTTAAGAAATAAATTGCCAATTTAAAATAGAGAATTAATAAAAATTAAATTTAGAGAACACAAATAATTTCAAGGTCAAATTAAATGGACTGGTCGAACGTGTAGTACAAACAGTGAGAGATATGATCACAACATCCTTAAAAAGTAAATGTAAAGAAAGAAATTGGTTTGAATTGTTATCACGGATTGAATTTAATATTAATGCTACTGTTGGGCCAGAACACAAACGGCCTTGAAAATTGTTTAAATGTATCAGTAATACAGCACGAAAACCCAGCACCAAGATAACTTAAAATACAACATACAACATCAACTAAACACTCTAAAATTTGAGAGAATATAAATAAATATAAAATCAAAAAACATAAAATTAAAATAAAATAAATACAAAATGCATCAAGAACCGCACGAAATTTACATAAAAAATAACATAATAACAAGAAAATTTGACCGTAAAATGACCATTTATATAAAAATAAAAATTAATGAATAAAATGAATAAAAATAAAATATTTTTGGCTGAATAAATTTAATTAAAAATGCTAAAAATAAATTACCAATTTAAATTACGAAATTAATAAAAATTTAATTTAGATAGCACAAATAATTTCAAGGTCAGATTTTGTTTAATCGCAATAAAAATAACACGCAAGGTTAAGGTCAAATTATAGGTATATATACTGATATGTTTTGACAGCTTTTAATCTTATTTTTCAATATTGATTTTCAGTCTCACTTTGAGATTTAACTTGAGCAATTTTATTTTGGTTAATATGCGTGACGGTTAATTTGAATCGCACGGTTGATTTCACTATGAACGTATTGATTAGAAAAAATGACGCTGCAAATTGAAAATGTTATTTATGAACAATAAATTATGATGCTGTGAACTGGCAATGCCAATTATGAACTTCCAACAATTATATGAATAAACGGTTTTATGCATTCGAGACTTTTACCCGATTAGTGCGGTAATATGTATTTGTTTCTTTTTTCGGCCCACAGCCACTCACACACCACAAGAAAGTAAAATCAACATACAATTCCGGCTGTGTAGGTGCAGTTTTTCTTCCAATAGCCTGTGCCCGTGAAGGCAATAATAATAAGGAACATTGTAGTTATAATAGGGATAAGAGTAAGAGAGATACTGTGTGGATATTTAACATAACGAACGGTTTATAGGCCATAGAAAATCACCAATACGGACAACGATGAGAAGGACTAGGCGAATGGACATAAAAATAAATGATATAAGAGTATAGGTTAACATTTGAAGGAGATAGGAGAATAATGGGACCTAAAAATCGAAATCGAGCACAGGCCTTCTATCGGCAGCTTGTTGGACCCATGGATCGTTCGGTCAATTATAGCATTAGCAATAGCGCTCACTTTTTGCGGACGATCTACCCACTCGAACACAGTTCCAACGTTGATTAGCAACGGGTGCCAAGTGGTAAGCGGAAAATATTTGTATGGGGTGGTCTGGGTAACAACCATTTAGCCTCAAAATATCAACACCCAGAAACTCACCACTACTCAGCAAAATTCCACGGAATTGTCACCATTTGAAATAGTGTATTGTTGGGCTATAAGCCATAATTTAAACAAAAATAAGAAATTTGCGTAAATTAAAACCAAATATTTAATTTCGTTTGAAAATTATCAATATGGCTGCTAAAACATAAGCACACACCGCAAGCAGAAAACAAAATAAAATAAAAATATCAATTAAAACAAATTAAAAAATAACCTAACTAATTAAAAACAAATAATAATAAATTTTGTATACAAGTGTATACAGAAACATAAAGTAAAACATAAAAACCGCCTATAACCTTGCAAAATAAGGTTTAGAAAGTACACAGGCGGAAGTGGCTACCAGAATAAAAGAACTAAAAAAGTAACATTCAGCGAAAATAAAAAATGTACATTTAAAGAAAATAATATTAAAAAAATAAAGAAAATAAAATAGAAAAAAATAAGAATATTAAAATAAAAAAAAGCCTATAAAAAACCCGAAAAATGGCCAAAAAAAGGTTTAAAATTCGCTGATTGGTCGCACCCAAGCACGAAAACACTATATATACAGCAGCCATTTTCATAATTATCATCTTTATTATTGTAGTTAAAACTTGAAAGCAATTTAAATTTGAATTTTGAAACTCGTTAGTGGTTTTTTTATTGTTATATGCAAAATATATTTTATGTTAATTGTTTTCAAGTTTAATTTATTATTATGGATGGCCGCGATACTTTTAGTATTCGTGACAAGTCCTCTTAAATCTATATATTTTTTTATATATTTTCGTAACAGTTTGTTGGACAAGTGCTAAATTGATATTCAATTCCCACAGTTAAGTTGAATACGTGTCAATTTATCATTTTCCACCCCTAGTAGTTTGCTGGGACTAGTCAGCTTTGCATAGATCACGAAAGTAGGACTCCACTGGAATTCACCGCGGCGTTCATGAATAGTGGACGGAGCGGTAACAAAATAAACTTACGGGAAGATCGCTTTGACAATAAAGGGATCAACATTTTTGTGAATGTTTAGGCAAAAGAATTGTTTTTCTTTCCCAAAAATTCCTGTTTGCAAGTATTTTTATCGAAGGGATTGGCTAGGGATATGTATGAATAAAGAAATATAGATAAAAGGAAATATTTTTTTAGTTGTTGAAAATGAAAATTTAAGGTATTAAATTTTAAAAAATGATTTTATGATCTCAATAAACTGGGCGGAGTCGGGAGCATTTGTTTTATTTTTCTCGATGGCCAACGACCATTATATCGTGTTAGAAGCCGTCACATTACAACGAGATTTGTTTTTATTTATAAAGAAATTTATTATTGTCATAAATTTAATTTCACTGACGTAAGGCTGACCACTATAGTAATTTCCTCGATAATTCACGTCAGTATGAGTGGGAACCGAAGGAGTTGGCGCAGGCGATACATGATTATCAGGCTATGAGTAGGGTTTTCTGCTCATCTACGGACGATTCTATTAAAAACTATGCTGATTATCTCAGCATAAATTTATGTCAACACCCTTGCGGAATGCTAAGTTGAAGTTAGACCGATTTAATACCATATATTTAAGATGTTAACAGACTCGATGTGCCACTTATTCGTAGACCCGACCATTTTTTCTCATTTAATTGTTAAAGATGGCTTATGCAAATTCAGTCTGAATAATAAAATTTGTGAAATTACATTTGATAAAAATTTGGCTAATACATTGGGATTAAATAAGCAAACATTTCAGGCAAGTGCTTTTGGTGTACGCAAACCAAAAATAATAAAACTTCATAGAGAATGTTCATATATACTAACATCATCGATCCTATAATTATGTTGATAATTATGTTGATAAACATGACCAGGATAAAGTTGTCAATATAAATATTGATATTCCTATGTACTTAACGGTATCAATATTATGTATAAACAATATAGAAATAAATATTCGTGATGATAGCGGTAAATTTATTGAATTTAGTAAACATACAAAAACTCATTTGACATTACATTTTCGTAAATTAGATGGCCAATAACAATATTATTAGTATGTATAGTGGTAGCCAAAGTGGTTGTGAATTACCATATTTTATTGGTAAACAGTACGGATCAGGATGGTTGAGAACTCTTGGTAGATTGGCACTACCTATTCTTAAGCTTATTGATAGTTTTGGTATGAAAACTGCTAAAGATGTGATAATGAATGAGCAGAAAATATTACCATCTCTGAAATCAAATGCATAATCCGAGTTAAGGAAAGTTCTACCGGGTGTTGCGGGGATTGTTTTAAAAGACGTCAGCACTGACATCGGCATCGGCACCGGCTCAAAAATGTAAAAGACATCATAAACATATAAACAAACGAATGAAAGAAAATGGAACTATATTCCCGACGAATTCTATTTTGGATATTTGAACGGATATTGAATTTTATATTAACGGTTCCCAAACTGAATATCTAGATTTTAACGATACATTTTTAACTATTCAGATCAAAGTTGTAGATAAAGATAGAAAACCTTTGGGTGAACCCTGTGATGTAATACCAAACAATATTTTGTTTCATACACTTTTTAAAGATGCAGTTCTCGAATTTAATAATATCAAGATTGAGGGTGGTAACAGTACATATATTTACAAAGCTATAATAGAAACTATTATAAATTATAATAGCGATACTAAAAATACATGTTTAACTCCTATGGGTTATGGTAGTGATGACACTTAGGAAAAAGTGGATTAAGAGTTCGAAATTATTTACCATGTGCTCATCATTACAACTCGATTTTATGGATCAACCGAAATATTTACTTCTAGGTGTTAATGTACACATTAGATTGAAAAGATCTGAGTCTGCATTATCACTAACAAATGTTATCACAACACCAATTCTTCAATTAATTGATGCAAAATTATTTGTGAGAAGAGTTCATGTTGATTCCTCTGTAATAGCTATTCATCAAATAGGGCTTAATTCTAAGCATGCAATATATTCATTGAAAACAAAGGAAATTGTTCAATTTGCAATTGCTAAAGGAGCAGCTTCTTTCTATAAGGAACAAATATTTGGAGATAGAAGAATGCCCAACTTATATTGGTAACATTTCAAAGCGAATCTCAATATAATGGATCATACACTGCATCGTGCTCAATTTTCAAAACATTGGTGTAACATCGTTAACTTTATCGAAAAATAACGATTATAGAAAAACACATACTCAGCATTTCGATAATGATAATTATTGTGCTACATATATGCAAAGTATAGTAAGAAATATGGGTTATTTGAATAAAACATTAATTGTGGTATAACTCTTGATGATTTTAAAAGCAAATATCCATTCTTCACATTTGTTTTGGCTCCCGATTTTGATTTAAATCAGAGTCAATAACCTCAAAATAGAAATTTACGATTAGATATAAAGTTTGCTAAAACTACAACTGAACCGGTGCATGTTGTAATATATGGAGCATTTGAAAATGAGGTTCAAATAACTGCAAACAGAACAATACTAGTTTAAAAATGTTGGTATAAATGTATAGATAATTTATGATAATTTGTCATGGAATAAGGTTTTCATATATTATTAACATTATTGATGTAGTTCTGTTCAGGTCAATCGAATTTGAAAACAAATACTGGCACATGAATTTTTAGGGGTTTATCCTCTTGATAAAATTCCATATCTATGTAATAACCAAGCCATAATCGTCAATACTCAATCGTCTCATCTCGGTGGAGAACATTGGTTAGAAATATATATGAAACCTAGCAAGATATTTGTATTTGATCCTATGGGTTTCTATTATCTTGCTTTAATGGTTTCGAAACTGCAAACAATGGGTAAACCTATTGTGTATAATAATACTATGTTTCAAAAACCATGGACCTTAACATGTGGTCAACATGGTTTAGCATGGTTATTATCCAAGCGATTTGATGTTTAGCTTTAATAAATGTATTAATGTTGTGTTTTTATATTTTATTATTTTTATTACTTTTATTATTATGTGTTGTATTTTTAATGAATATTTAATTAATGTTAACAAAGACAGTGCATGATCATCACATGATTTACAAAGACAGCGCATGATAAGTGCGTGATTAGCAACAAGGAACACACGCATGCACTCTCAAGACTGTATGTAATTTACAAAAAACTTGCATACATACATTTGACTGTATGTGACTTACAAAGAACACACACAGACACTAGTATATGCTGCATGTTTTTTACAAAGAATAAATGCCTACACAATGTTGACTGCATGCGTCAAAATCTCTCACCTATATGTGTGTATTGCTAAAATGTGATTGGCTAAATCCTGAAAATTTTATTCTATTTAAAAACATTGACAATTTCCAAAGTTGTCATAATTAATTCAAAAATTCACTCGCGCGATATTCAAAAATGGAAGATAACAATTCTAGTATTTTAAGGCAGTTGTTGACTGATGGAAACGGTAAATTTTTATTTTTATTATTATTATTTATCATCGATTAATTCAGGTAAATACAATTAGATGTAACCGAAAACGATGATCAAATTCATGAAATTATTGAAATTGAGGATAATAGCGCTAAATTAATTATAAATTATTTAATTATTATTATCAATAGAAGTTATAGTTATCGATGAAAGTAAATTGAATTATTTAATTATTAAATTATTATGAATTTTCAGATGTTAATAGTGAAGAAAATAATGTTTCTTTTTCTGGTAAAGAAATAAATGTCACCGTTTCTAATGTTATAGATATCGAGGATGGTAAATTTATTTAATTTTTAAAATGCTTTATGAATGCTTTAGAATCTAAATTTTAGATGGTTCTGATGAAGAAAATAATGTTTCTGATGATGCCACCGTTTCTGGTGATGAATATGCCCCCGTTTCTGGGGATGCCCACATTAAGGTGGATGATCACATGGATGATACCGATGAGGATTCAGATAAATGTTGGTTTTTGATTATTTTTATAATTTTAATACTTTATAATAAATAAATTTGGCAACGATTTAATTAAAAGATAACGCCAATAAAAAACTTTTCGTACGATATATTTCGATCGCATAGCTATCATCTTCAGGTACTCAAGACCAACTAAAAATCTTATGAATTAACATTTAATTTAAACAAATTATTTAGAGTATAAGATTGTCTCCAATTCATGTAAGGTACGCAATATGTTTATTAATAAATCAAAAACTCCGGTTGGATTGTGTTCTGATCTCGTTTATCAATTTACGTGTAATGGGTGTAATGCCACATACATTGGAGAGACTTCCCGTCATCTCTGCACTCGAGTTCTAGAGCATTGTCGATTGAAGGGTTTGACCAATATTAATGAACACAATAAAGGCTGTAAAAGTGAAATAGGAATGTCTGATTTTAGAATTTTGTTGAGAAGTTTTAATAACTATTGGGAACGCGTGATATGTGAAGTATTGCTGATAAGGTCATTGGATCCAAAGATTAATGTGCAAAGTGCTGTGACTACGAATGTTTTGAATGTTTTTAAATAGTTTACGTATGTTAAATCATGTTTGTTTTTTAATATTATTAAAATAATTGAAAATTTTAAATTACATTAATTTTTTAAAAATTAGAATATAAGTGAAAATTTTAAAATTTTAAATTAATTAAAAGTGAATTGAATATATTTTATAAATATTTATTTATTAAAAAAATTAAATTAATAAAAAATAATTTGTTTAAATTAAATGTTAATTCATAATATTTTTATTTGGTCTTGAGTACCTGAAGATGATAGCTATGCGATCGAAATAAATCGTACGAAAAGTTTTTTATTGGCTCTATCTTTTAACTTTATAATAAGTTATTTATAATAGATATTATTATTTACAAATTTTTAAGAATTACTATTTAAGCCTTTTATTATAATAAGTAATTTTAGATATTATTAATAACATTTATTATTATTTATCACCATTTACAATGGATTAAATAAAAACAAATATTAATAATTAATTTCAATATTTATTGAAAAATAACACATATTTGTTGAAAACGTTATGATATTATTTGCTGAAAAACTTATGACTATATTCGATGAAAAAGTTATGACCATATTTGTTGAGAAACTTATAATAATATTTATTGAAAAATTTATAATATTGAGTATATGAAAAACATGATATTTGATGAAAAATTTATGACCATATTTGTTGAAAAATAACACATTTGTTGAAATACTTATGATATTATTTGCTGAAAAACTTATAATAATATTTATTGAAAAATTTATAATATTGATTATATGAAAAAACATAATATTTGATGAATATAAACATTTATCATTTATCGATATTTAAAAGAATTAAATTTTAATAAATGATAAATATAAGAGATTTACATATATACTTTACATATATATTATTTTATCAGGTCGATTATTTCCGAAGTATTGTATATCTTCAACATTTCATTCAGTAAAATGTCATGGTGAAATGGAGCGTTACTACGGTCATAAATTCTTTGGCATCGATTTTTTCATATGCCCCAATCGCGAGACTGCCCCAGATATAAATTATTTAAAGTTTTATAAGGGGCACTCTACCCACTTAAATCAATTTATTTTAAATAAAAAGCACTTTTTAAGAAAATAAATAAACGAAATAAAAATTAATAATTTATAATAATAAACGAAATAATAATAATAATAATAATAATAACTCGAGACATAATACAACACATAAAACTAATAAACGACCTGCTGCAAATATCCAGTGTTTATTCCCTCTAAAGTTAAAAGGGTTAAAATTATTATTAGCGATGATGATGAGAGTTCAATTAATAATAATCAGATAAAGGGTTCAATTAGTGTTGATGATGAAGCTGAAATAAGGATTTAAATGGAACCCATAAAAGTATTAGATTCGATGTTGAACTCGAAAATCTAATACAAATCTCTTTAACAATTAAAATAATTAATAAATTAAAATCAGAAATCAACAAAATGGGGTCAGTTAAAATAAAATTAACCATTCTTATTCAATTTGAAAAAGATGGAGAAATTAAAGATAACTTTTTTAGTAATAAAGCAGAACTTTTTTCTGATAACTTTCTGCTTGACGGTATAACTAAATTAAATAAAATAGAGCGTTTCACATATTTAGGGAGTGGATGGCGAGTTGTTAAAATCAAAGAAATTGATTTTATATTAACTAAATATTATCCCATAAATAGATTAGCCGGCCATAGTTATATCCCCACACCAAGAACTTTATCTGGCAAAAAGGCTATAGTTAATGTCCATAATAATGATCATCATTGTTTTATAAATAGTATATTAGCTCTTTTTAAACGTAATGTAGTTCGCATTCATAGAATCAGAGTTAATTCCCAAGTTTGAGAATATTACCTTGCAATAAATGTTTTGTCTTATAAAGTAAAACCGACTAAAACCTTCAAAATGATGATATAAATTATATCCTCCATCATTCATATTTATAAATAATTCACCGCTCCAAGGTTAGTGACGGTACACCTATTTATTTATTTCTTTTGGAGGACGGTGATAATTTTCACTATACGGCTGTTTTTGATTTGAATAAGTTAATGAATTGTCATGCGACTTCATTTTGTAATATTCAAATCTCTTTACGTTGGTGTCCCCATTGTCTTGATGGTTTTCGATTAAAATCTGTATTTGACACCCATGTTTCCTTATGCATTAAAAATTAAACAGGCACTACCCTTTATACGTTGCTTAAAAATAAATATTTAAAATTTTCAAATTATGCGAAAACCATTACCCCTCCATTCGTTATTTATTCGGATTTCAAGTCAATTTTACCACTGGATATAAGGCATCATCAAATACACATGCCGATAGCAGCAGATCTACTACTAATTAATTATTATACAAACACTAAACAATATTTTAATTTTATTGGCGATGATTGCGTTTTGACGTTTTTGAAAAAGATTGATGAAATTGCTCTTTCGATTGTCTTGTCGTATTACGAGGTTCATGGCCGAAAAACGATAGAACCAATTTCTTTCAATGAGGAACGGGAGTTTAACGAATGTCGCACTTGTTATTTGTGTAAAAAGTTTATTAGGGATAAAGTTAAGGATCATTGTCATTTCTCAGGTAAGTATTTAGGGGCTGCTTGTAGGAAGCGTAATGTTTCTCGACGAATCTAGAAACAATTACCTGTGGTTTTTCACAATTTAAAGGGATATGATCTCCATCATATTTTAAAGTATGGTTTAAAAATTATTTTTCTTCGTGGGAATTAAATATTATTCCGACCCCTACTGAAAAATTTATCTCACTCATCGCGTACATTAATAAATTGCCTGTTAATTTGTTAATTCATCTTTAGCAAAAGCCGTTAACTGATTCAGTTCTTGATGGCTCAATTGTTAGTGCTAACGCTAATTTTCCGCATGACTTTGCGATATCTCTTGAGGTTTTTGAATCGACTACTGAATTTCCTCCTATTTAGATTTCTGTATCTGCTGATGAATACGCTACAGCCCAACAAATTTGGACTCGGCAAAATTGCTAGAGGATGTTAGATTATATGTTAACTTACTTAAAATTAGACGTATTCCTTCTTGCGGATTATTTTCAGCAATTTCGAGCAAAAGCAATTGATTATAATAGTCTAGAACCTAAATTAGAACCTTAATTTTTATGGAATTTCTGGTATGTCATGGCGTAATCTCTCATGAAATTGCAGGAACCCATAAACCTTCTGCAGGGAATGGAGATGTTTAATTTCTACGAGGGAGGAATATGGCGTGGGTTAACATTTGTTAACAAGCATTACGTCGAAAGTTCTGATGATACAGAACTCTTGTATATCGATATAAATAATTTGTACGGTTTGGCTCTTAGCCAAAATCGTCCGTGTGCAGATTATGTTTGGGTGTATGATGTATTGAATGAGTGCATGAATGTTGAAGATATTGAAACCCTTCCATATGGTTATACAATGAAGATTGATATCGAGATTCCTCATTGTGTGCATGATTTTTTGAATGATTTTCCGAAATACAAAATTAAGACCTCAAAGTACTAGCGAGCTATATAGAGACTTGTTTAAACTTTATAATAATAGTTTCTATAGAAAGTCTGCCGAAAACCTTAAAAAACGGATGAATTTGAGGCTATGCAATTCTGATGAAAAGATGATTGTATATACCTCAAAGCCGACTTTCAGAAAATCTATCGTAATTGATGATAATCTGATTGCTGCTCACCTGAATAAGGATTCGATATGTTTAGACAGGTCTAGTTTCATCGGAAAAACAGTTCTAGATCTGTTTAAACTTAGAATGTACGAACTACAATATAAGGAATTAACGAAATACCGTATTGAATTTAATCGCTAGATAAATTTCGTTGCCAGCGACACGGACTCATTTTTCCTTGAGTTTAGGCACTGTAGGCTAGACACTCTTTAGCCGGCAATGATAAGAGACAACATTTTAGATTCGCCGAATTACGACCGGGCACATTCCTTGTACTTATGAAAACTTGACTCTGTAATAGGAAAATTTAAAGATGAGAGTAAGGGTCTTGGGTATGAGAATGGGTTTTCTTAAGACCCAAGTGCTATAGTCTTTTAGGTACTAAAGACACTATGAGGGCTAAGGGGGTGAAGTTGTTGGGGACAGAGATTGAACACCAGTCATACATAGATTGTTTTTAATTATGACACAATATTCACGGTGCCTCAAACTAGAATAGGGACGCGGAACCATCAATTGTTTACATTTAATAATTGTAAAATTGCACTTACCAATAAAGATGATAAGCGTAATTGGGTGGGTAGTAATTCCAGTCCCGCATTTGGCCATTATTTAGGAGTCGATGTCATTGATGATGACCAAGTAACCCACAGTCCAAGTTATCAGAGCTCTCACAGCCTCAGTTATATCTTTTTTACAATAAGATATATTTTTCTTGAATTTATTTTGAGATTTTATCTATTTGTTTTATAAACTTTTTATTATATTATTAGTATCTAATAACGTTGTTAAAAATAAAAGTGATAATAAGATTTAAAAATAATTGTAATAAATATTTCGAATTATATAAATGTATTTTGTTGAATTTATTTGTATTGGAAATACTTTTTTGTTTTTATGATATTATTAGGATTGTTAAAAAATAAAATCAATAATAAGATTAAAAAAATATTATAAATTGTGATGAGATTTTTGAATAATAATTTTAGTAAAAATAATTATAACTTGTAATAATAATAATTATAATTTTAGTAATAATAATAATAAAAATGTTGTAATAATAAAAATAATTATAGTAAAATAATAATATTAACTTGTAATAATAATAAAATAATAATAATAAAAAAAAATTAAAACACTACTTATAAAATTAAGTAGCAAATTAAATTTAAAATTTTTGAAAAATAATGAGCCTGAGAAAATTTTTGATGAGTCATGGTTTTGTTTAAATGACCTTGAAAAATGAGATGAGTCATGGTCTTTGTCTCAGAAAACTTTGTACTTTTAGACTTAAAAAAATATTTTTACCCCCCCCCCCCGGTTGGGTACTGGTCCAGTGGTGACATAACCATTAACTCCATTGGGTTGGGTGGAGCTATAACTTAGGAGTAGGTAACCTGATTTTCATTTTGGAGTCTCATGCGAGCGATTTCAATGAGCTGAATTGCATTAATTTGATGTTTTGATGCAATTTCTTCACTGTCTTGCACAAAAATTAAGTTGATTGTATCTTGCATCATCTGATTTTTAGGTATGTCAGTACTAATGAGTGTCTTTTTCTTTTCTTGCATCATATAAATATTTGCGGAAATTTTCTACAATTTTCTCCACTGAACCGAAATATATATTTTAATGGTGACTTATGGGTATCGTTAAAAGACTAACATTTAAAACGAATGAATAAATACAAAAATTATTTAAAAAATTCAAATTGACATATTACTTGGGGAACAGGAATGAATGGATAGCAAATGAGTAAACGAATACTAGGATGCTAATATAAAATCAATGAGGAACCGCCAAAAAAGACATTCAACAAAATAAAAATTAATGAATAATTCATTAAGCATGTAGAATGTCCGAGTCATACATGAAACCAGTTCTCTTGTAAAACCAATAAACCGAAATTACTTTTCCTGGGTTAGGAAAAAGTGGAAAGTTGTCTACCATATCATACCAATCAAAATCAAAATAGTTATTCCATTAAAACTTAATATGATTAGTAATTGACCAAAAACCGGTGTAAAAAGGATCAGTTGAAGTTGACCAAAGAGTAAAAAATTGAGCAAAGTTAATCGGAATAAGTAAAAGTGAAGAACTTCAAGCCGAGTTCAAATAAGAAAAATAGAAATTCCATCTTCATAAAGATATACCCAAAACGTATCCTACTTTAGGGAATATTGCGATTAAGATTTTCTCATTACAAAAGAAGACGCAGGTTGAAAATTATTAGAGTTGAATTAAACTAAATTGAAGACAAATTGAAGACGCTTTGCAATCAAAACATCATATTTTACCATTGATTAAAAGACTTAATTTTTCAGTGTATATATTTTATGATAATGATTATCGATTTAATTGATATATAACTATAAAAATACACACATTTCCAGTTTTATTCTATAGAAAAAAATATCAAAATGAAAGTTTCGACATAGCTTCTTTTTGATGCTTTTGTTGATGTTCTATTTTAGGAAATCTACTTTTAATTTTTAATAGTTTAGTCATGATTTTTATTTACAGTTTTTAATCAAGTTTTTTAATAGCACGTAATAGTCAAATATATATTATCATGTAACTGGTTAAGTGATATAAATTACATTTTAACGATAGTAATATTTTAAACTTAATAATAAAATAACAACCTGCACTCTTGATTTTGTTCAGGCTCTAAATACCAAAGTTACTACAAAAGCACCTTCGATAACGATTGTGACAGTATCATGTAAAGGTACAATAAACACAGAAATAATTAGTTTAATATAATTATCCTAGAAAAACCTTTTTTAGCTTTATAATATTTCCACCTATTTTATTCTAACTAATATAATTTTCACTCATAATTTTCAAACTGCAAATAATAAAATAAAAATTAATTCATCAAATCTCAAATTTATTTAAAAACAAATAATAAATATTTTAGACTTCGACGAATAGGTCATTTCTTTAATCATAACTAGAAGTATGAGAGATCATATCAGTTAGAATTTAAGTGGTAGAGAGGATACCAGTGAGAATTTAAGTGGTAGAGAGGATACCAGTGAGAATTTATGTGAGAGAGAGGATACCATGAGAAGTAAAATTTTTAGCAATTTCAAGGTAATCATGTCACAGTAAACATAAAATGATGTTTATAATTATATAGCAACTGACAATTTTATACATATATTAATCTTAAATTTTTAGTTTGAACTTGAGGATGTATAACTTCGCCTCGGAGATATTTTGTTGAGTTTTCGATTATTTTTATTTCGACACTCTTTAATTGGTGATTCAGATCCATATCGAATAAGTGGACGAGTTTCTAGAGATCTGTTTTCTTTACCGGGGATAACATTTGTATTAATTTGTGATTTTCTTTTAGAGTTAAAGATGCGTTTTACTGGAGATCGTGATCTGTTACCTTTTGAAGATCTGGAATAATTAAAGCGTTTCTTGGGTCGATAACTACTACTAGAACTGTGTGAATCGGATGAATAAGAGGTACTTCGTGAATTACTGGAATATCTAGATGAAGCCGAGGAACTTCTGGAGTATTCATTATGTGTGGATAACGAAGAAGAAGGGGAAGAATTGCTAGAATCTCTTGAAATAGATTGTGAATAATTAATTCTAGGTATATATCCTTCAGGAAATTCACGCGATCTCGAACGAATTCTACTACTTGTCTTTTTATCTCTTAAAGTCTTATAGTTTCTAATGGTTTCAGAGTCATTTTTATATTGATAGAAAACATTACTCTCTTTCCAAATAGATTGTTCTGGTAATTTTTTCAAATTTTTTGATGCGCTACAAATGTTGTTTGAATCTAAATTGGAATTTTTCACAGTTTTACGTTCGCGAGAAATTCTTAGCCCTCTTTCCCAAGGAGTTTCTTTTTCTAAAGATTCGTTAATATTTCTTTTTAAAGTCATTATAAATTAACTTTATATTTCTTTTTTAATAATATATTATTTAAACAAATTATTATCATTTTAATAAAATGGTATTTTGATAATTAATTTTCTAACAAAATGTAGTCTTTATTTATTTATTTTGATTTTTAAATTCTGCTATAAATTTAAATATATTTTTTCTTTTGTCTATTAGAAATTTGATCAAAAATTTTTAAAGAACTTTAACAAATCAACTGCCACCACCGGTCATAGAAGACTTTCAAATTTATATATTTAGTTTTAATTTAATAGTGTATATATAAGAAAAAAATAAAATTAGGATTATGTAAAATTTATGTAAATAAGTAAAAATATAAAATTTAAAAATTTAAATTTTTATGTTGTTTAATTTAAAATATATTAGTAATTTCAAATAGAATAAAATTAGGCTTACAATTTTGTTTTATTGTGATAAGATAATTAAGATAAAAATAAAGAAATTTTTAAAAATATGGATAAAAATAAAAAATTATAGGTATATATTTCCTTTATTTATTTCATAAATTAAGAAAATTTATTAATTTAATATGAACAAAAACTAAATTAATTAAATTATTTTGACGAATAAGGTGAATTCTAATAATCATTCCGATTTTATCACGAACAGGAGAAATGATTTTTATTAGACATGAAAACCCCCATTACACGAAAAATAAGTTAGAAAGAATGAAATACATTTACATGTGTATGAATGATAACATTAATGGCATGACTTTTACTCAATATTATACGCCCAGGGTTCTTTATCAAAACAAATACATTAGAAAGGCTGAAAATAAGTTTCGTTTTTATTTTATCTTCAAAAACCTTTCTCCTTATACAAACCGAGAATTTTCAGGACATTCAACTGCACGTAATCGACAAATATAGACTACTAAATAATTCCAAATATTTATAATGACACGTAAACATTCTTGTTTGAAAATCATTTTTTTTAGGAAGCCATGAAAGTGAAAACTTATAAGTAAATTTAGTTAACGATATTTCTATATGTATGTTAATCTATATAAAACAATTATCGTACAAGATACTTTGACTGGTGACAAAATTGAAAATATATTAACATTGTAACATGTTGATTAGTTTCCAATTCATTTATCCTCTTCTGAGCTCAGTGAATTTTTTTATTTAATTTTCTAACTTCCTATATTAGAAAATTATTTCAGAAAACATCGTCATTATTCATTTTTACTTTCGTAAATTGAATATTTAAGGTAAATTAAATTTTTACATTTCCCATTTTATTTATTTCAGCTCTAACTCATGTTATGGGTCTACCAGTTAATGCTATTTGATTAACATTAAATTCGACAATATTAAATTTTAATGCCCTACTACAACCATGTCAAACTCGTCGGTAAAATTGGTAAGGCAGCCCAAGACATTGGTTGAGGTTGACAACCCTGCATTACTAGATCCCCTTAAATCTAATTCTACTATTGGGTCATTGAAGATATCTACAAATTCATCCATTTTTATATTCTCTTCATCCTCACTAATTATATTTAGTTGTATGTTTAATATCATCCATATCAAAATAAACGCGGGCAAAACGACTGTAAACATCAATGCACGTTAAAATATATTTATAACCTTTTTTAAGCTTTGAATACGGCATTGTTTCCATCAAATCCATTTGCCATACATCATTAATACCGAATGTTTTATAAGCTCTGCATTTGTTTAAACTGTACGCAAGCTGGTCTGACAACCACTTTTGCGTTTCCTTTTTCGAATTTGGGACTCTTCTTTAATTTTGCCACTCCATTGAAACCTGCTTCGTCTTCTGGGTTCGTCCAAATTTTCTCCATTACAACAAGATAATTTAAATTTTAATTTGACATTAGGTAATGATTGCCCCGTTGTTTATTGTAAACCACTTAATAATGATATAGCTAATGATAACATTGCTCCGATAAAACCGCCTTGTAGTTTATATATGATTTTTCTCATTTGCTTACGATTTTTATTATTTACTAGCGATAACAAAGGTTTTCGAGGTTTATTCAACATTAGTTTTTTAGATTTAATGGTTTTAATTTTACCTCTGATACCTTTTAGTAGAATTTTGAGTAAATCATAAACAACAAAATTTGGAAATGATTGTAAAATAGATATTCTTTTCAACTTGAAGCCTTTAACAATACATTAAAATACCGGAAACTCCTATGATTTTTTACAATGTTAACCCTGTTCTTTTTCGTATACTTTTTAATAGGATTAGGGTTTTTTTGAATTTAGATTCATTGCAGTGAAATTTCCGGTTATTTACTTTTTAGATGGTGTATAACTGGTTTTTGGTGGAACTTTTCAGTCTTAATTTTCGTTTTAATACTTTGTCTAAGTTTCCTGACATTTCTAAGCCTGGATTTCATAAACATTTTTACATGTTAATGTGGATATGGGACATTGTATCAATCTATACAACATGTCAACAAAATGTCTTTGTATGTTCGAACCAGAATTATTTCATTTAAAATTATTATGATTTATCCAATGACCTTGAATGAGTCATGTTCTTTGTTTCAATGACCTTGAGAAATTTTAGATGATTAATAGTCTATGTCCCCCTAAAAATTTGTACTTTTAGACTTAGAAAAATCTTTAGGTGATGGTCTAGTGGTGACATGGTCTAGCGGTGACATAACCATCTAATCAATGGGAATATAAACTCAACCGTCTTCAACACACGAGATAACGAGAAGCTCAAGGGGAAAATATAAGCAAGGCAGATCAAAAAGTATCTTTAGGTGACAAAAAATGAAGTGTTAGAAGATGGTCACAGACTAAACATTTTAAAATTAAAACATTTACAATGCTGGGTATCTGATGGTAAGAAGAAAATAATATATTATTATCACTTTAAAAGGATTTCTATCAGATTTTTCTTGTTTTTCTTGTTTTCTGGTTCTTTTATATTCTTTTATAGTTATTTTTATATCTTTTTTTATATCTTTTTCAATATTTTTATTAGTTTTTATCTTATTTTTCGTCTATCTGCTGATATTTCATCATTTTCTGTAATTTTTAAGTTTCCAGATAGTAAATTTATCAAATGTCGTGTCAAATGAACAAAAGTTTAAAATCTTTTAGTTTTTATCCAACACATAGAAAGGGATAACAAATATAGGATAAGTAAATATGTATATCGAACAATGGGTGATTATAATTACTGGTGGAAATAGTAAAGATAATTCCATAATCTTATTCTAATGATATATGATAATTTCATTTATTTAACCAATCTGTGATTCATTTATTTTCATTTCATCATCTTGAACAATCTGTGATTTATTTTGACAATTTATAAAAAAATTATTGATATTGATATTTACACTATCGGACAAATTAAATGAGTACTAGGATGTGAGCCCGTCAGATACAACCCCCCTTAGGCTTACATAATATTACATATCATCTGACCTTTGCCCACACTGTTACTACCTGGAGATTGACCTTTGTTTACTGTTGTCAGGTGATCGCACGATTATATCACGTGCCCACTGGTCCGTCACTACCTGGAGACACACTTATTACCTAACTCACACTTATTATGTCAGGCAGTTGTGGACCAACACACCAATTACCTAACTCATACTTAATATGTCACGCAGTTGTGAACCAAAACACTTACCTTCCACACACAAATACACCTGCCTTCTAAAACCTTCCACACACCTACCACATTCCACACACCTACTTTCTAGAATCTTCCACACACTTACCTTCTAGAACCTACCGTTCTTAAACCGTTCACACACACACAAACCAACCAACAATTGGCGATCAACAAAAATCCGCACCAATTAACACCGATCAATACCGATCAACACCGATCCATACCGATAGACCGTAGATTTAACAAAATCACTCACTAGTACTATTTAAAATTTTATTAAATATAACAATTCTGATTTACATTGAAAAGAGTATGCTTTACAGAAAACATGCAGTTCATACTGCAATTAGAAGGAAGAAATCAAATGAAATATCAATAGTATTTGTTCTGTCAGTCTTCGATGAAATTGACGATTTCTAACTGGTTTTTATTTGTAAGTTCATCGGATTGGTCTTTCCGGCTTTGCAAGAATTAACTTGCAGAAATTGTCGATTGGTCAGAATAAAACAGATTTCGATTTCTGTCTTAATGTTCACCCAAGTCACTTGATCTAAGTTCCATGTGTTTCGATCTATATATTATAAAAATGACTTTTACAAAGTGTAAAAGTCAGGTGAACCATATTTACAATAAAATAAAATATACAACATTGAAAGGTTCGAAAAACATTTAAGTATATACATCAAATAACAAATATTTATCCTAATTCTAATGGCAATGTTAAATTAGATGTTGAATTTTATTTTATTTTATTTACAATAGTGATTATTTTGATTAATTGCAGAAGCCTGGTAGAATCCCATGCATATGGTAATACCATATTTTTGCAGAGTGCAGTATATTGCTCATTGCGCATTCTTTAAGTAGACCTTCTGTTTGTAGTGGATCAATACCAAGTTTGCAAATCACCTCATAAGTTGAAGGAAGGATTGATACTAACGCTCCAATAATAAAAGTGGAGGACATCCTTGTTTAACTCCTTTTTTGATTGGAAGATTATGTGTTACAATTGGGCCACAACTGTAGAAGGAAAAGGTGTCGGTGTAAAGCAATTTAATAATCGTAATTAACTCTCCGTTAACGCCAATAGTTTTCAGAACACTCCACAAGTAGTCATGAGGAACACTTCCAAAAGCGTCCTTAATGTCTAACCAAGCAATCACTAATGGTGAATTCTTGCTGTATTTGGAATGCTCAAGTGAAGAATAAAGTATTGAATTATGCTAGACACAACTTTCATGGACAAAGCCACATTTTTGCCTAATAGCAAAATATCGTTACAAATCACCCATGATGTTAGACGTGTAGTTAAAATAGAAGCAAATACTTTATAAATTACAGACATCAGAGCTATTGGTCGCCAAGATGAAATTTTATCATAATTATCTGACTTATCAGGTTTTGGAATTAATGTAGTCTTAAATGTTTTTCAGCTAGTCAGAATGATTTTACTACTGATGATTTTATTAAACAGGAAACTTAACAAAATACCTTCAGGGTCAAGAAGAGCAAGATCTTTGTATTGAATACCACCAATACCTGGTAAAGTGTTATCAGCCCTCTTTAATTCATAGATAACTTCAAACGGTCAAATATCTACAAGATTAAGAGCGTTTGTCGTGCTTCGACAATCTTTAAGTATTTTGTTCCATGTATTCAAAAATGGGTCGTCATGACTAAATTTTTTCAAAATGTCCTTACTTTTAGACCTGACAGTCACTGGTATGTCATTAATAATTTTATAAAATGTTAATTTCATATTAATTAAGAATTCTGATCTGCTTTTATATTTACTCATAATATTCTACTTTTGTTTATTACCAAGGTATGGTTCGTGGGATTTAATGTTAGTAAAATTATTTAAGTGAGGAAACTGCTGAATAATGCTTTCAACGATTTGATTAACATCAGCATTTTCAAAACTAAAAATTAATTTAAGAGCTTTATTTTTGCGCTGTTCCAAGTTTAGTTTATTCGTTTCTTTTGCTATGATTTTAGTTAAAATTTTCTATTTATTTTTATTATTGATCTCAGAAATAATCGGAAGTAGAGATTTGATAATACTTGCTATTTCTCTCAAATTAATGTTCTCAAGGGACACATCGTGTGGATAGTTGTTGATGAAAGCACATGTTAGAATTTTACTGAGCAAACCTGAACCACGAACATGATGTGGACATTTGCCAGCTCTAGTTGCACGACCGAGTGAGTTTTTTATTTCATTTATTTTTGTTACTAATAATTTACAAGTAAATATATACTTAAGGCTGACATCAAGGGTTATTGTATCCAGAAAGTAATGCTCACCTGTATTATAATCAATTACAAGTAGTGTTTCACGGGACTTTGGTGGAGCAAAAATGGCAAATACAACTTTTGCACTTTGAAGACACTTATAATTCAAATGTTCATTCAAATAGCCAGTACACTCGTCAAGAATCGCAGTGCACATTGTAAAACCAAAAACAATGAAGGATGTTGATAAATTTAAATTAATAAAGTATTTAATTAAAATTTTATTGTTAATTTTTCAATTTATTAGATTTAAATTTAATTAAATTTCAGCACATTCTTTAGTTTTAATATCATCAAGTAGCTTATATATTTTATCATGCGAAAAATCCCTATTTAAAATTAATTTTTCCAAAAACACAGTAAAAGCAGTGGCATGAAAAGTTGGATCATCTGAAATGAAGCAGCGGTGGAGAATACCATGATTTATTTGAAATTTTATTTTCATACTCAAGAAAAAGTTGCTTAAATAATCTGTAAAGTTTCCTTCAATTTCGGTTAGTCGGTCAGAAACATCAGTCTTTCGAAAGTCGAAAATATTGCAAGTCATACGACAGGTCGAATAGAGAAGTAAACACCAATAATTTTCATTGGTGATTATGCTAATGACATGTTGAACGTCTTTGAACTGTCGAAAGTTGACGTTCTCAATGATATAATTATTATTTTGGGTTATTAAATTGATAGTTAGATCCGGGAAAGAACAAGTACATTAGTATTACTTTTAAACCATTTACTTAAGAGGAATGACACACATGACTTTTGAAATTGTGGTTTAATATTAATACTGTTATTGATGTTTCGTTTTTGTTTTTCAAGGGTTAGCACAATTGCTTTTTTAAAATTGATTCCAATCAGATTATTTTTAGGAAGACACCCACTGATAACTTGGGACACTGTGTTTAAGCTATCAATATGAAAATCATGCACTTCTCGTCTTATTTCATCAATTAAATTGTTAGTGTCCAAACCTTTACTTATAGCAGGGGTGGGCAACCTTCGGCCCGCGGCGACGTTTTATGCGGCCCTTTAGACTTTTCACATATTTTTTTAAAACTGCGTAAACAAATAAAAAAAATGCAAAGAAATATTATTTTCCTACATTTCATTCAGAAATAACCTTTCCTCTGTTTTTAGATAGTCCTGATGGTGCTATAGTCATACCTAGTTACTAGTAACGAGTTATTCACTAGTAAATATTCAGTATGTTATATCATTATAGTTTTTTAATTTGCTCAAAATGTGTTGATTTTATTGTCTGATCCGGCTTAGAATTCGTGATTATTGAAACAAAATAGCATGCAGCCCTTCAAACTATTTTAATTTTTATACGGCCTCCTGCCCAAAAAAGGTTGCCCACCCCTGACTTATAGGAATTGCATAAGCACAAATAAAAGGACCGCAACCAAAACTGTTCTCTTGATATATAAGATTTTGGAAAGGGTGACAAGATGAAGCCACTTGAAGTTTGAAAATCTTATTTAAAGCAATGTTAATCTTAAGAGTAGCTTGTTTATTTTTAAACAGATTTCTATTTGCAAATATTGGGTCAATAAAATATGACCCAAGCAACGATTTGCTGTACACAAATAAAATCCAATGGGCATTGTTTATATTTAGCTGACAAAGGATAACCTCAGCTTTAAATACTGCGTCTGGAATTGAGATAATATTTTCTTTAATGTCTGAAGATAGAATACCAATAATAAAGCACGGTAAATGTGCAAATGTAGGATTACTGACATGCCGTTCAAGGTATTGGTCAATGTCATCGTCAGTAAACCACAATTTTGGATCACGAAGTTTAGTATTTTTTAATTTAGTGCATTCTGCATCAGTATCTTCAGAGATTGTGGCAGATTCTAAGACTGATGCTGGCACGTACCTTCACTTGGACATTGCCTTTGACACTTTTAGATTTTATCTAGTCATCATTTTTTTATTTTCTGTAATTTTTAATTCCAAATAAGATACAGCTTCCTCGTCAATATCAACAGGTAAAACTACTTTTTTTCGATATTTTTTACGTTAGAACTACTTTCTTTATTAAAAATATCAATTTTATCGTTGAGTTCGACAGAGTTAACCTGTTCTTCATAAGTTATCAAATTTTCAAGAGATTCAATGAGATAAAAAATAATCAAGCTCATTTCTTTAGTACAGTTTTTCCGACATTTCATTGATATCTGAAAGTCGTCTCTATTATTAAGTAGAAATTTTTTCTTATCTCTAATAACAAAATATAATAATCTTTTTGCCGTAACTGTGACATTATTGTCTCTTTCAGGACGAAAATCATTGATGTAAGTATTGAGCGAGTCTATCATACTCAATCGGTTAGTCTTTTCCGAAATTGTTTTATTAAATAAATTAAATAAATTATTTATTCTTTTAATTGTAAGTCGTAAAATTATATTTTTTAACTTATCAATTTCGCCATTAAGTAATCACTTTTTATATTTAATTAGTTTTTCTTGACAACTAAATTTAAAATTGGAAGTAGAAGGAATTTGATCATTTAATTCAGACCCCATATTTCAAGAGTATCAATTATCAACGAATTGCATTTTTCACTATCAATAATAGAATGTAATAGTAAAACATTACGGAAATAATTTAAAACATAAGTACCATATGTTATGTTACTAAAATACTTTATATTACCCTTTAAGTTAAAATAATTTAGGTGGAAAATTATTTCAACAATTTTATTTGAAGAAGCAGGTAATGAAATAAGCCTCTCAAGTTCTATATAGTCTTTAGATATCTTAAATAAGTCGAATAATCCAAGATTAAACATAACGTCAAAAGCATTTCCTAAATCGGGTTTTATTTTATTTTATTTTTGATTTATAATGAATTTACCACCAGAAAATAAAATATCTTTTGGAAATTCTTTATTTAACTTTAAGTGATTAATTAAACTACTTATCTTATCAGAATTTTTATGCATGCCTTCAGTAAAGCACATCTCTTTAATCTCTGGAAAATCAAAATAAAGTTTATCAAACTAAGGTCTTGTTAAATTAGATGACCCAATAATTAAAGATTCATTATCAACATCTTCAGAAGTTAAAAGATCCTTCATAATAAATTCACCATCAGCATATTTTAAGTTAGATTTTACAAGAAAGTATGGTAATTGTTTTTGAAATTTTAAATTATCCAAAGTTTTATTAATGACAGCTCCTTTATACAGTTCGTTTTTAATAGAAACTGTTTCGGCTAATTTACGTGAAAATACAAATAAAAATTTCTTTATTGCTGATGGAGCTTTAATCAGCTTATAACAATAACTATCAGTATTAATAAGGTTGGAAATAATGGTTTTATTTTTATTTTGAAAATTTGTTGATTTTGTAATTATCTTTTTAGTAGCATCTGTTTTTTTAATTTCACTTAACTTGATTGAAATACAGAGATTGCCATTTCTATAGAATAAACTATCACAATCTTTTATTTTAAAATTAAGTTTCGATTTATTAATCAAGGGAAGTTCATAATTAATAAGATCAAACTTGGTCTTAGAATTTTTTTTTCAATAAATTTATGAAGCATGGATAATTATTAATAATATCACGACGCTCATTTTTATTTAAAATACGCCGAAGGTAATTGCAGTTAAATCTTTTCATATTTAAAGCATCCTTAGTTACAGTAACTTTAAATTTTTTAAACTGTGTATTAATAGGATTTAAAGGACTATTTTCTGCATTTGAAACTTTTTCAGTATCATTAAATAATTCATCAACTGATGATTCCGATTTATATTTATTTAAGACATTTTCTGAAACAATATTATAATTAGATGAGATATTTAATTCATCATTATTATCGAAATTCATTATTGTAAGTCAAATTTAATTGTTTCTTTTGCTTTTGTTAAAATTTTCTCTTTCTCTTTGTTAATGATCTCAGAAACAATTGGAAGAACAGAGTTGATAATTCTTGGGAATTATGCTAATGACATGTTGAACGTCTTTGAACTGCCGAAAGTTGACGTTCTCAATGATATAATTATTATTTTGGGCTATTAAATTGATAGTTAGATCCGGGGAAAGAACAAGTATATTAGTATTACTTTTAAACCATTTACTTAAGAGGAATGACACACATGACTTTTGAAATTGTGGTTTAATATTAATACTGTTACTGATGTTTCGTTTTTGTTTTTCAAGAGTAAGCTCAATTGCTTTTTTAAAAATTGATTCCCATCAAATTATTTTTAGGAAGACCCCCACCGATAACTTTGGATACTTTGTTTGAGCCAAAAATTTGAAAATCATGCACCTCTCGTCTTATCCCATCAATAAAATTGTAAGGAAAAGTGTCCAAACCTTGACTTATAAGAATTGCATAAGCACAAATAAAAGGACCGCAATCAAAACTGTTCTCTTGATATATAAGATTTTGGAAAGGGTGACAAGATGAAGCCACTTGAAGTTTGAAAATCTTATTTAAAGCAATGTTAATCTTAAGAGTAGCTTGTTTATTTTTAAACAGATTTCTATTTGCAAATATTGGGTCAATAAAATATGACCCAAGCAACGATTTGCTGTACACAAATAAAATCCAATGGGCATTGTTTATATTTAGCTGACAAAGGATAACCTCAGCTTTAAATACTGCGTCTGGAATTGAGATAATATTTTCTTTAATGTCTGAAGATAGAATACCAATAATAAAGCACGGTAAATGTGCAAATGTAGGATTACTGACATGCCGTTCAAGGTATTGGTCAATGTCATCGTCAGTAAACCACAATTTTGGATCACGAAGTTTAGTATTTTTTAATTTAGTGCATTCTGCATCAGTATTTTCAGAGATTGTGGCAGATTCTAAGACTGATGCTGGCACGTACCTTCACTTGGACATTGCCTTTGACACTTAGATTTTATCTAGTCATCATTTTTTTATTTTCTGTAATTTTTAATTCCAAATAAGATACAGCTTCCTCGTCAATATCAATAAAATTATGACTTTTTAGATTATTCGTTATTATCTTTAGGCAGTCATTGTGTCTCTCTAATGTTAGTATTTGGTGAATCATACATGACTGTAAGGCATAAGACATAGTTTCATCCTCTTTCTCATAATGTCTACAATGTTTAGAATCCCCTTTTCTATTAGGATCACTAGTACTATTTAGAATTTTATTAATACAACAAGTTCTTGATTTATATGAATTGAAGTGATTCTGCTTGGAATCAGCCAATCGAGGAGGTTGAACGATCGAGATAAAATTTTCGGTTTATTATCATTTAATTTTGAGAAAAGTTTTGTCTCAATAGAGTTCCACTCCTCGAAATTTCTCTGGCTTTACTGATTTTTATCGGTTATCTGATCCGGCTTTGCGCTATAAGTCATATTCGAGGGTTTGACATAAAGAGCAGATTTGCAGATATTTGAAATAAAATCCATAATTGCTTCAGATGAGACAATTTGGGATTTGAGAAGATCCATCAATCTTTTTCAACTCGATTGCTGAAAATCGAAATGTTTCTCCAGCGGATCTAAATGGCTCGAAAGAGCATCATTTGAAATTGTTTGGTTTTTCATTTTATTTTAAATATAATATTTTTAAAACAAAATAAAACTATTCTATTGTTTTATTTTGAATTTGAAATTATTTATAATAAAACTTTAATTGAGAATATTAGTTATAATCAAATCGACTCGTTCTTTAGAGTTTGATACCAAGGAGCAAGTGTGGTCCACAACAACAATCAGCGAAGGACTTTTCAAATGATGTACTATTTGTTGAAGGCAATCGTTGTGACGATTAAGTGCAAGAGTAAGATGAACCTTGCAATTTTGCAAAACATGTGGCAACGTTTCATCTTGGTTATGGCAACGCCTACACAATCTATTCTCATCTTTTATATATGTTTTGCAAAATTAGCCAATGTGTTTGTTCGGGCACGATGAATAAATTTCCAATGATCCTCTCGTAATTCTCCTTTAAATATTGCTCTATTAATATTAGGGGACAGATAAAATGTTGATGAATTACTAATGTTACTGTTTTTCCATTTAGTAAAATATGAATCATAAAGAGCAAGATGAAGAACTTTCGAAACCAAACGACGATCGAACTCAGTCAATATTATTGTTCCTTTCATAGGTGTTGTCAGGCGAAGAATTGGCTTATCATCCAACACTTCAAAGGATATTGTAATATTATGAGTTTTTTCAAAAAACCGAATCGCTGTTCTAGCTCGAAAGAAACGAGTTTTTTTTCCAGAGTGCTTTTGAATAATATCAGCTTTATTAATCCAATTGAAACTGTCTTGGAGCGATGGGTTATTATTCCCAAGCCTAGGTCCAGTGACAAATTTTAAAGAATCTATATTAATACGTTTTGTAAATTCACAATTAGCAGTAAAAAGTCTAAAAAAGTGGCTTATAGTTTGCGTGTGATATTCATCCAAAAGATCGAGTTATAAAAGTAACTGATTTCAGAATTGTTAGGTAAACTCATCATTTTTCTCAAATGACTACGAAGTTTTGTAGTATTGTTACAAACATTTGCAGAAAGAGCACTAATTTTAATTTCTCTCGTTCTAAATGGGAAGGTTAGGCGAGAATGAAGGAAGGTCTTATAAGCTTTCGACTTTTGCCAACCGCACAAATCGGAATCCGCTAGCTTTTTCGCATCACTGACAACCTTGTTCAAGATTTCATAAGGACTTTGGTTAACATGCTCACCTATTGGAACTCCAAGATATTGATAAAATTCTTTACTCAATAATTTCTTTATTTTTATATTATTAATTGAAATTTCACTAATCGTGTCGACATTTGGCAGTTGAATATATGCACACTTTTCAGGTCTATATTCAAATCCAATTTCACGATCTACATCAAAAGCAATGTTTAAGATATTTTGCAAATCATGAGTATTATTAGCAATAAGAGTGATATCATCAGCATAAGCAAGAACTTGGATTGAAGATTCACCAATTTTGAAAGGTTTTACTTTAGAAAGAGTAACAGCTTGAAGGACAGGATTTATTGCAATGGCAAACAAAATCATTGAAAGAGGGCATCCTTGTTTGGCACCCTGCTTTATAGGAATATTCGGAGTAACAATTGGACCACATGCAGAGTATGAGCTAGTTTCAGTGTATAGAAGTTTCACAGTGTTTGTGAATTTTTCACCAACTCCAATGTGTCGTAAAATCTTCCACGTGTAATCATGGGGTACACTGTCAAAAGCGTCTTTTATGTCAAGAAATGCAATTATGATAGGTGTATCCTTACTATATTTCGAGTGCTCAAGACAAGATGAAAGTACAGAATTGTGTTCTACACAACCATCATGCACAGAACACCCTTTTGGTTCGTTATGAAGTAGATTGTTTCGATTTACCACTATGTTAAGCGTCTAGCTAATATTGACGCAAATATTTTATAATCAACGGATAACAAAGCAATTGGTCGCCAAGAAGATATCAGATTATATTTATCACCTTTATCAGGTTTAGGAATCATTAAAGTTTTAAAAGATTTCCAAACGTCAGGAATAGTATTTTCCGTGATGATTTCGTTGTAAAGAAGAGTCAACAATTCACCTTCTGGGTCAAGAATAGCAATATCGTTATATTTAATTCAATCAATTCCAGGAGATGTATTATCAGCTCTTTTCAGTTCAAAAATAACCTCTTTATCTATAATTAGTCGAAGTAAAAGAGTATTTTGAGATTTTAGACCAAAGTTTAAAACATTATCACAACTTTTAATTAGCGGATCTTGATGGCTAAAATTACCAATGTGATCTTTTATTGTTGGCCTCTCGTTTATTTCATCGTTAACTAAAATGTTGTATACCGTCATTTTCATATTTTGATTAAATGATGATTTGAAGTTAGTTTTTGGTGGTGGAACTTTACTGATTTTATTTCCTAAATATGGTCTACTGATTTTAGTTACACTTTTTAGATTTTATAAAATTGAGTTAATGGATCAATCGCGATCTGAGATGTGCGACATGGATTTCTTCCTTTGTCCCATTAGCCTAGCCGTCTTCAATCTCCGGCGGCTCTCTCACTCGGCTTTGCTGGGACAATTTTTATTAGATTTGATTTTGTCGATATTGCGGTCTATATTGATGGTTTGACTTGAGCATGATAAAATAAATGTTCGATCGATGCAAGTGGTAGAAGCGATAGGCAGGTCGTAGCCAATCTCATTCCGAATTGTCTCTTTTAATTTTAGCTGTTGGTTTTCCTTCTTTGTTTTTTCTAATTCTATGGCGATTTTGGAATATTGCAATTTCAGCAGGTTATTATGTTGAAGTAATTTCTTCGCTTGTTCTGGTCACGTGTAAGTTTCTTCTATACTGCGTCATCGACGGTTCATTGTTTCGGCTCGTTGACTTTGTTCCAGAAACTTATCGTGATAATCGGCCACATCCAGTGTTTTAGCTTGATTTTTGTTCACTGAAATTTAATATATGTATTTAAATTAAATTGATAATTGGTTTGGAACATTGACTATTATGATGTATGATATTATTATAAGAATATACTCATGAAATAGGGATAGTTTCATTGATTTTTGATGAAGTTCAGTTTTTATGGGTTTTACAAATTTTGTGGTCAAATGACATATATAGAAAGTTTTTATCATGTGGTTTTATTCAAAAATATTATCAAAAATATTAAATTCGCTACCCCTTTTCTTTAAAATCCCAAATTCAAAGTTTTAATTTTATTGATTTAAGTAAGAAATTCCTTTCTAAAAATAGAAACTAAATTCCTTACTTCTTCACCACTATCAGGATGAGAACTAATTTAGTTGATTTTATTTTTCATAATCCAATCGATTTTTGATTTAGGATTAGTCTTTTTCTTTTATTCCTGATTAGTATTTAGGCCTTTTTCGTGACCAATCGCTCTCTATCGAGGGTCTGGCGTTGAAATTCTTGGAGTAGAGAACTGACCGGGAAAAACTGCCATTTACTACGGGTACCTCCACACCGAAGTACTAGTTTGATAACCAGTTCGGTAAAAAATCATTTTTATAACTTGTATGCATGAGATCACTGTCGATATCATATGGTTAATAATTATGGATGACAATTAATAAATATAATATTTATAGTATCAATAATAATTAAATTCGGTTCTTTTTTTACAAAATTATTAAGTTATTATGAATTGTGTGAGAATATGAAAAATTTAATCATGAGACATTGGTCGATACGAGAAAATATTTTGAATTTAAGTTTGTATAAAAACATTTGACCAAAAATAATTCGATTGAAAACATATTATTAAACAAAAGTTTTTAATATTCGACTATCAAAAGTCTGCATACACATAGCATAGAAGTTCATAAATTCAAAAATTGTGTTTTAAACATCCTATAAAAATTCATTTCATCAAATTTTGATATGAATTAAAATAATAATAAAAAAATGCACAAAAACTCCTTACTCTTAGAGTTCTCAAAAATCTCTTTTAAGTCGTTTTAGCTTTATTTCAAAAATAGCATTTTATTGTGTCGATCTGGCATTGACTTATATAGGGGGGTTTTACATGCATGTTTTTGATGCGGTAAAACAAAACGCCTATAAGTTTTAACCATATTTTATGACTTTTCCCCTAGTTATCAGATTTTCATGATTCTTTTTTATTAAAGTTTCTAAGAAAAAAAAATTCTCATAGTTATTTTCTAGAATATAAGCGTTTTGATGAAATAAATTGATTTTGCTAAAGTTTAATGTTTTTCGATACTTTTTAGATGTTTTTATTTATTTTTTACATATTTTTTGTATTTTTCTACTCTTTTTTCTATTTTTTGTATTATTTAATGCTAGGTAGGCTATATTTGTTGATTTTACGTCCATTTGCATTATGCGCGCTCTAATTTTATCGGATGTCGTGCAAGATAAACAACAATTTAAATTTTTTGTTTTTGCCCAACAATACTTGTATTCCGACATCCAACGCGGGACACTCTCATAATGCAGCTCAAATCTCTCTGGATGGGTGATTCTCACTAACAACCGGAGAAGCGAACCGACTGAATCCAATTTTTTTGTCTAGTTGTTCAATAAATGTTTGCGTAATTTTGTCAGTTATCATTTCTACCTTTAAAGGGAAATAGTAAATAAATCAAGACTCAGGAAATCAAATTTACTTTCTAAAAGGTGCGATGTATATTTGGGCTACAAGGTCACAGACCACTAGCCCACCAGTATTAACACTATTTTGCATGGGGTTGACTAGGAACGACAATATAATTCATTTAATCAAAATCAAGAAACCCACCAAGAATTTCATTATTAACGTACCATTGTTGGGACAAAACAAGGTTTTGTTTAAATGAATTGGAAGTAACATGCAAATATAACAGGCAGATTTAAAATCAGACCCATAAAACATCAAGTAAACATCTTAAAATGCGAGAAAAGAAATAATTAAAATATAAAATCATAAACATAAAAATAAATTGAAATAATAACACGATGCACCAAGATCAGCACGAAATAAACATAGAAATAACAAAAGAACATAGAAATTTGACCGAATTTTGACAATCTATATAAAAGAACAAGAGTTAATTAAAAATAGAAGTAAAATCAAATGATTTTAATCGGAAATAATTCAATTAAAAATTAAAGAAATGAATTATCAAGCTAAATCAAGAAATAATAAAAATTAGAATTAGATTATACAAATAGTTTCAAGGTCAAATTTTGTTTTACGACATTTAATTTAACAAACAAGGTTAGGGTCACAGAACAGGTATATATACCAATTCATTTTCACAGAATTTTAACTCGTAAATCTCGTTTTTACAAACGTGATCAGTTTTGAATCAGACAACGATTTTAACGCGACCGAAGAATTTGCAAGTGAACGATTTCAAAAAACTTTTTCCGTACTGCGCACAAGCAACCTCAATGTAAGCACTACTTGTGTGGGAAAAACGTTGTTTGTATGATGAAATACCAATTATGTTATTCCTTTATGATCAAATACATGCTTTAAAGGAAAAATATGCCTTGTCGAAATTTTTCCGGCCCCGAGCCGAAACAGCACCGCAAGATATTAAAATTGACATAACAATTCGAGCTGTGTAAGTGCGGTTCATCCGCCAATAGCTCGTGCCGATGAAGGTACCAGCGTGCGTAACCTAGGAACTCAAACGTCATTACATTCTACCTATAGGGGAAATTGGAAGATAAAGAGGTAGTCTTTTGGCTGCTCCTGCATTATTCATTTCCCGGTAATTCGACCTAAAATTCTTATTTCACATCGGCTCAAAATCATATACACGGAGTAGTCCAGTGGGCACTGGTAACATCATAACATTGTTGGGCCAGCACACAAATAGCCTTGAGAAATGTTTAAATGCATCAGTGATACAGCACGAAAACCCAGCTCCAAGATAACTTAAAATACAATATACAACACCAATTAAATATTTTAAAATCTGAGGAAATATAAATAAATATAAAATCAAAAACATAAAAGTAAAATAAAATAAATACAAAATGCATCAAAACCGCATGAAATTTACATAAAAAATAACATAATAACAAGAAAATTCGACCGTAAAATGACCATTTATATAAAATTAAAAATTAATGAATTAAATGAATAAAAATAAAATATTTTTAGCTGAATAAATTTAATTAAAAATGTTAAAAATAAATTACCAATTTAAATTAAGAAATAAATAAAAATTTAATTTAGATAACACAAATAATTTCAAAGTCGAATTTTGTTTAATCGCAATAAAAAATAACACGCAAGGTTAAGGTCAAATTATAGGTATATATACTGATATGATTTGACAAATCTTAATCTTAATTTTCAGTATTGATTTTCCGTCGTATTTTGACACTTGATTTCAACAGTTTTACTTTGGATTAATATATTCATTGATCGATATTTTATGGATTATAACGAAGATATATTTATGAATTTTAATTTGATGGATTTTTACTTTGGATTAATATATTTATCTGTGAATAATGAATTCATTGGTCGATGTTTTATGGATTATTACGAAGATATATTTATGAATTTTAATTTGATGGATGTATCTGGTAATTTAATTTTGGTTTTAATAAAATATTATAATGCATAAATTAATTTTTTAAATTGTCGAAATTTTTCCGGCCCACAGCCAAAGACACATCACAAGTTAATAAAATCATATACAGTATTCAGATTCGTGTAAGTGCGTGGAATACCGTCGATGATCTGTTCCCGTGAAGACCTGGCGTGCGGAACGCAGGGATCGGAACGTCAATATTATCCGTACATAGGGGAAATTGGAGGGTAAATGAGTAGTCCATTGGCTGCTCCTTCATCATCCGTTTCCTGTAAAATTAACATAAAATTTTAACAACAATCGTCTCAAAATCTCTAACATCGAGTAGTCCAGTGGGCACTCATTAATTATGAAATGAACATACATAGATCTTAAGGACAAAAAGAGGGAATGGGTAGCGGGAAAAATTGCGAAATCGTTGCAACAATTAAAATGAATAGCCATCGGAAAAAGATTAATCCGAACGACCAAAATCATGAAAAATAATGTTTTTAAATAAGAATTACATAAATTAATTTGAGTTGAGGCGGAAAATATGGGCGGGACGCTGCTCAAATTTTCCGAATTAATTCAAATACTTAACAAAAATAGTAACGTAAAAATGGAACGCGTAAAATAAAGGTGGAACGCTGCTCAAATTTTCCGAGTCAATGAAAATACTTTCTCGAAAACTGTAGAATAGGGATGAACCGTAAAATAAGGGCGGAACGCTACTAAAATTTTCGAATTTACAAAAATACTTTATTGAAAACCGAAAAATACAGATGGACTACGGCTAATGTTGTATATCAATAAAAAAATTTTAACGCTGAGGAATAAGGACGGATCCCTACAAAATCTTAATAATAATAACGATAATGATAAGGGTAATGGTGATTATATTAATAATAATAATAATAATAATAATAATAATAATAATAATAATAATAATAATAATAATAATAATAATAATGATAATAATAATAATGATAATAATAATCATGGTATTTGTAGTAATGATGATAATAATTATGATAATAATAATAGTAGTAATAATCATAGTAGTAATAACAATAAATATAATGGTAGTTATAGTAATAAAAATAATAATAAAGGTAATAGTAGTAACAATTAAGAAAGGTAATATATATAATAGTAACAATGATAATGCTAGTAATAATAATAAGGAACATTGTAGTTATAATAGGGATAAGAGTAAGAGAGCTAGTGTTGTGAATATTTAACATAACAAAGGGTGTACAGGCCAAAGAATAATCATCAACTCGGACGACGATAAGAAGGACTATGGGAATGGACATAAAGATAGATGATATGAGAGTATAGGCTAACCTTTGAAAGAGATAGGAGAATAATGGGACCTAAAAGTCGAAATCGAGCATAGGCCTTCTATCGGCAGCTCGTTGAATCCATGGATCGTTCGGTCAATTATAGCATTAACAATAGCGCTCACCTTTTGCGGACGATCTACCCACTCGAACACAGTTCCAACGTTGCTCAGCAACGGGTGCCGAGTGGTAAGCGAAAGAATATTTGTATGGGGTTGTCTGGGTAACAACCATATAGTTTCAAAATATCAAAACCCAGAAACCCACCAACATTAACATATTTACCTTAAGATCAAATAAGGTAGGTGAGTGTGGGAAAAAGTCGGAAATCGTTGTTATGTCGATAATGAATAGAATAATCATTCTTAACGTTTAAAAAAATTAAAATCAATTGTATTAATAACAGTTATGACTATGGCAAAGCCAACTTAATAAATTGAGAGTTTCAATAACAGTGATCTTTTCATTGAAAAATATAAAGCTTAAAATAATATAAGTTTCCCGTAGTAATATTCACGACGAAATGAAAATCGATTTCAATACCCTAACCAATTAAACCGCTCAATTGCGAATTTTAATGATAATAACATTCACGTCGGAATCAAATCAACATAAGTACGCCCAAAAGCTAGGACACAAATTTGAGAAATCCAAGAACCATAATGCTCGTAATAAATCAAATTAACTACACAATATACGGAAAATACTAGTAAGATGATGTTCATATTAAAATCAAATCAAACAAAATGAATTGTAAACGTTAAGACCACTAAATGATGAATCCCAATAACGATGATATTTACGTCGGAAATGGACATGCATCATAACAATCGAGATAATAATTTGAGAGGGTTAGGAATGACAATGTAAGTCGCTAATAACCCATAAAATCGATAACCAGAAAGTGGCTCTTTAAGCTGAAGGTTCCGATATCAACGTTATCCATTTTCAAATAAAATCAAATCTAGCTAAATCAAAATAAACGTCTAAAATTGCGAACTTTAATTCTGATAAGGCTACCATTAAAATGCTTGATAGGATTCGATAAATAAATTGAAATGATAACTCTCCACCATAATACTGAACAGAGCGAGATTGTTCAAATCCACGACGAGAAGGACAACTTAGTGTCACCATATTAGTAATCCGATACCAAGAGCATAAATTGAAATGATCAATATGAAGACCCCGTGATTAATTAACTAACCACATTCCCACATGAGCTATAAACGATGGGGGAAAACTTAGTCAATTAACTCCCAAAATGTAATTAGTGCAAAATAACATCATACACTAAACTTCAACAACAGATCCTCATTGAAAAGATTTAAGCATGACCAAACCACATAGGCGATTAATCATAGGCATCCACAGTGGAGGAGGTCAGAATCGGAAATCAACATCATTTGGACATGTCACTTTACATCATATAGTCATTGAATTCCATGTAATATCAGGATATCGACTTTTGTTTCCTTCACGATGTCATAACCTTGGAGGATCATAACCATTGACTGAGCTCTGAAGGTTTGAGGGCAGATAGTACGTACCAAAGATCATCAGCATAGATTGCACTAGCGATAAACCCTGACAAATATGATTTATCAATTAAATATAAGAAATCACTTACTGGAATTACCCAGTAAGGAATAAACCGAAGCGCAAGATATTCTGATCACAGTGAACAAGATTCAGAAAAACTAAATCGATATAATTCCACTGATTGCATAGAAGAATATGAATCGACATGTTGACAATGTATGTTGGACAAGATAGACACACTCACTACACGCCGTAATTTCACCCTCGATAAAATAAAGATTTAAATGCCACGTAGTCAGGGCAGAAAAGTAATTTGTGTAAATCGATTAGGCACAAACCTGCCACGTCACCTGACAGCAAAAATCATGCTAACCAACACGCACACTGACAGACGGCGAAATGTAAATACCCAGCAAATTATTCAGATATGATCAGTTATCTGTTCAACGTAAATTTAACCATGTATACCCAAGAGAGACAATCTTTGACGACTCAGTCGACAAGACGAAAACGTTGTACTCCTCAACGGGAAGAGTACCAGAAGGAAGGACCTATGGAAAAGAAAGAAGGCAAGCGCGAGGGTAGAGTTATATTGTTAATAATTCGATTTTTATTTTCCTTTAAAAGAGAAAAAATGAGGAATCCTAATCCGGTCGGAATAGAACCTACCCAGACTTGCATACAAATAATTCCATGGCAAAAAGATAAGAACCATGATACTTAAATTTCGCCTCCTCTGGTGAATTCATGATCTACAGATTCTATAAACTGCAAACAAGGGTCAGGACTTAATATAATGATGGGATATATGATATCTAGTATCCCGACTGACGAAACAACTGAACTGGACGCTTACGTGTCACCAATAGTTTCTATGTTTTCTTCGTGATTTATAAAATTTAAAATAAATTCGTTTTTATGTGTCTACAAAGAAGGGATTAATCTGATGATTTGTTAAGGCACATTACGTTACTCCCTAAGGAGCGAGTTAACCAATCTAACTAAAATTGAGATCCACCTAGAACCAAATCAATACTTGCACGGTTTAACGCTCAAGAAACTTTTCTCGGAAATACAGTAGTTAATGCTCATACCACACATTCACTAGAAATGGACAAATATCTAAAAGTCCTAAGACTCCGAAAGCAGTCAACACATGGGATGCAATTAAGTGAGATTAGCGTCGAGGTATAGATGGGTCTCGAGGTTTGACTGGGGCCATTAGTCCCGATGAACTATCCTGTTAAAACAAAACCTCACGAAAGATGACGGTATGATAGATAGGGAGACCAAATCGCTAAGACCGCTTGAATAAATATTACGATCCAAGGAATTCTAATTGGTTCTCATGATGAGATAATTGTTAAAGAAAATCGAGATACATTGAGAATTACCCTATTGACACCTATAAGGCGATCTCGCATATTAAGATTTGTTTTGCAGACGAATCCTGGATTGATGCGTGCCGGATCGCAGTGCACTTTCCAGCACGATCCGCCGCTAGATGCAGACAGGTGATATGGGATGCAGGATTCATATCTCTCCTGTAAGGGAATCAAGGGAAGGACGTTTGGACGACTACAAAGAAGCCGATCTCCCCTACAACGCAATCAAGAGAGAGCCAGGCCGAAACCCAGCTCATGAAAGTCGGCAACGAGCCTAATACATTCTGGTCCATATCGAGCAATGGCAAAGTCAAACCAACTGGCAGGTCGAAATGGCGAGACGACACCTGTCCAGGATCAACGCAGAGATTAATGCTGGAAGAATCCCCAGCACGGACGGGTATGCCCCATCGTACAGCATATCCTATGAATTGGATGACCCGAGGTTTACGGAACCCACCTGACCGATAGATGTGGTAATTCCAAGGAAACTACTGCCAAAAGAAATACGGAATGCTGACAGAAGCCCAGCAGGACGACAAGAGCACTCGTATGCTCGAAAAAGACCTAGATTTGATCCGGATTCGTATCACCGAAATCTTACTAACAGCATTTTTATTTAATAAATTGTTGAGTCAAACATCTTTATCTTTCATTACTGACTATATTTATAATTCGACTTTAAAGACCTAAGTAACCAAATGAGGGATTAAGATAAATTCTCGTAACGTGTTTAGATAGCTACCTGGTAGATTGCTTTAATAAGTTAACGCTAGTTAAATAAACATAGAGATAAATGGGGAGAACTCCATAACTAAAGATATGATATTTGTTAAAGGATAACCTAATTTTAGATATGGATGAACTTAATACTCTGAGTTGAGAGCTAGTGAAGTCACGCCAGGAGAATACGGAGCTTCACCACCAGCTGCTCCAAATGACGAGAGAGATTCAACAAATTCGAGTCTGATGGATTGAACCAGCAAGGGTGAAGAGGATCTATCAAAAAATGACCGCCGCACAGCGTGGATGGTCGGAGGAAAAACAACTCGGACAAGCCCAAAAAATGCAAATCCTTAGCTTAAAAGTGGCGTTATCGGCTTGCCAGGAGGGAAATGCCGTAATGTTCCCACTAGTGTTTGCATAAGATCAGTTAGCCTATAGAGAAGTTTTGGGCCAGAACACAAACGGCCTTGAAAATTGTTTGAACGCATCAGTAATACAGCACGAAAACCCAGCACCAAGATAACTTAAAATACTACATACAACACTACTAAACATTTTAAAATCTGAGAGAATATAAATAAATATAAAATCAAAAAACATAAAAGTAAAATAAAATAAATACAAAATGCATCAAGAACCACAAGAAATACGAGAAAGAAATAATTAAAATTGAAAATTGAAAACATAAAAATAAATTAAAATAATAACAAGATGCACCAAGACCCGCACGAAATAAAAACAAAAATAACATGAAAACACAAGAATTTGACCAAAAATTGACAACTTACTTAAAGAAGCAAGAGTTTATGAAAGTTAGAACTAAAATTAAATAATTTGCATTGGAAACAATTCAATTAAAAGTTAAAAATTAAAATTGTAAAATTAAATCATGAAAATAATAAAATTAGAGTTAGATTACACAGATAATCACAAGGTAAAATTTTGTTTTACTGCAATAAATTTTACAAGCAAGGTTAAGGTGACAGAACAGGTATATATACCGATTCATTTTCACAGAATTTTAACTCGTTTAACTCTTTTTTAACGAAAAGCATATCTTGACTTGTCAAAACCAATTTTTGAAGAACCAAACCCGACAATTTATTCAAAAAACTTTTCCACACGGTGCTCAAGCAACTTAAATGTAAGCTCTACTTGACGCTTGTGTGAGAAAATGTTATTTTTATGCCTATGATGATGCCAGTTATGATGTCAATTATGTAATGTAAACTATACTATGAATAAAGGCCCACAGCCGATACAACACCGCAAGCAAGCAAAATATACACATCAATTCAAGCTGTGTAAGTGCGGTTCATCCGCCAATAGCTTGTACCCGTGAGGTTCCGGCATGAGTAACGCAGGAACCCAAACTTCAATATTATCCATTATAAAGGAAAATGGGAAGGTGGAAGGGTAGCCTTTTGATTGCTCCTTCATCACTCATTTCCTCTAAAATCGACCTCAAATCTCTTTTGCACAACGGCTTAAAATCATAAACACCGAGTAGTTCAGTGGACACTCGTAATATTCTTTTGTCGACTCAAATAACTCTAAGGTCAAACGAGGGAAGGGAGTGCTGGAAAGCACCGAGAAGCGTTGTTACGTAAAATAATTTAAGTATTTTACTAATAATAGTTACGTAAAACAATTTAAACCCTTCATTAATGATATTTACACGAATAATGTAAACACTTTAGTAATTATGTGCGTATAAAAAATAGTCAAATAATTTAAATATCAATATAAGAAGTAAGCAAATAACTTGACGCACTTTAGCTGTATGGAAGGGGAAAAATAATCCAGTTACTAAAATAATGTTTAAATAACAACCACATAAAAGTAATTAAATAATTGTAAACTCTTTACTAAAAATAATATCTATCCAAAGGTAATCAATTAATTTAAACTTCCTTCTAACAATAAGCCCAAATTAATTAAGTAAATTGACAATCTAATTCCCAAAAAATACTAAGAGTGTAGGGATTAATTAATCGCGATTAGGTATACAATACAGAACATCGAGCAATTCCCAGTTAAATTACATAAAACTATATAATAATAGAATGAAACCCATACCAACATAGTACACTAAATCCACTGCAAAGGATCGGAACATATTAAATGAAGAACTTAAAATTCTAATAATCAATAAACTTCGGATAGTCAGCCAATATTGAAATCGAACCCATCGTCCATCGGATTGCAAAAATCTAGTGTAATGCTGTTCGTTTTCAATTACTCGTTGAGAAAATTTCACCGATGAATTTAAATACAGTCAAGCAGACTGAGATCCTAATAATGAACGTCAGGAGCAAATTTGCATAACTTTAGATAATCGAATCGAAGCAAATAGACCTTTGTTACATGAACAACTTATAGCGTCATCTCGTGAAGCTCAAATATTAAATCTACCTCACACCAATTCCCTACTAAAAATAGAATCCATCAAGTTTAGACACATACAGGCTACTAGCCATTAATCATGAAGGGTGTGGAGGCTTCTAAACACTAGATTCTTATCGCCGTGAAGCTTGACTCACCGTTTTTCAACCCACTGATTCTTGTTGTATGACCCGTATCTAGGTTCAGTAATGACCGATTCAACGGACCACACACAGTTTAAATCCGAATAACTCAAGAACCAAATAAAAGATTCGATAAGTAACCATTTATTCTTCAGACGAATCGTGGATCGACGCGTCTCGGGTTACCGTACGATTTCCCGCACGATCCGCAGGCAGGCAGGCAGGTGATGTGGGACACGAGTTTCTCAATCTCGCCTGTAAGAGAATCGAGATCAGGACGTCAAGAGGACTTCGGAAATGCCGACTTACCCTATGTGGCTATCAAAAGAGAGTCGGCTAGAAACCCCACTTGTGAAAGTAGGCAACGCGCCGAGCATATTCTGGCCCGCCTTAAGGAGCGCCAGGAACGGACCAACTGGCAAGTGTAAATGGCGAAGCGTCATCTGGCCAAAGTAAAGTCCGATATCGCCGCGGGAAGGATCCCGAGTACGGATGGGTATGCCCCATCGTACGGCGTGTCTTACGAACTCGATAGCCCAATGCTAGAAAAATTATCTACCTCCATGAAAGTGGTGGACTCAAGGAGGATACTGTCGAAGGAGATGCGGTCTAGTGAACAAAGTCCGAGAGAAGATCAAGACCATCCGTATGCTAGAGTGTGGCCTAAACAGAACCAAATTCCACATTACCGAAGTCCCATGCGGCGATAGTGTGTTACAAAATAAAAATTTGGATTTTACTTTTCTTTCCGTTTTTATGAATTTTTTTTGAGATGAGATAATAATAATAGAGCGGTAAAGAATTCGACGTAACACAGACGTTTGATAAGATTAAATCCATAACATAACTTGACATGTCAGAGATAGGAAAATTTTTCCAATTAAAATTAGGCCAAAAAGTAATGATATTCGTTTTATTGTAGACATGGACCCATTGAAAATGCTGAGCTAAGAACTGGCGAAATCACGCAAAGAGAACACAGAATTACATTGGGGGCAAGAAAATTTTTATGCACGGGGTCAAGGTTAAATACCATAAACCCCACATAGAAACTAGCTGAGAGTCGTGCATTCAGACAATTAACACTGGTAAGTGTTTTGTCTGAACATGATTACTCTCAGATAGTGTACGGGTATTGATTTATATGATTACTGCTATGTGAATTTATGAAGTGTTATGAATTAATACCACATGAATTATAATCACGATGATTTTATGAATTGCCAATTTGCCGAATGAATTAATGGACGATTTAGTATGCCAAATAAATATTTAAAGCCAACAATTTTATGCATCTGAAGCTTTTACCCAATTGGTATGGTAATAGTTATTTATTAATTTTTCCGGCTCACAGCCGATACAACACCGCAAGCAAGCAAAATATAGATATCAATTCAAGCTGTGTAAGTGCGGTTCATCCGCCAATAGCTTGTGCCCGTGAAGGTTCCAGCGTTAGCAACGCAGGAACCCGAAAGTCAATATTATTCACTTATAGGAGAATTTGGAAGGTAAGGGGGTAGTCTTTTCGCTGCTCCTTTCTCATCCGTTTCCTGAAAAATCGACATCAAATTTTAAACAACAATCGGCTCAAAATCACTAAAACGAGTAGTCCAGTGGGCACTCATTAAATATAATATGAACATAATTACATCATAAGAACAAAGAGAGGGAAAGGGTAGCCGGGGAAATTGCGAAATCGTTGCACCAGCTAAAATGAATAGCCATCGGAAAAAGATTAATCCGAACGACTAAAATCATGAAAAAGACTATTTTAAAATATATATATAAATTAAATAAATTATGTTGAATTGAGACGGAAAATATGGGCAGAACGCTGCGCAAATTTTCGAAAATAATTAAAAAATTTATCATGAAACTATAAAATAAGGGCGGATCGCTGCTCAAATTTTCAGAATCAATTGAAATACTTATCGAAAATAATATGGTAAAAGTGTAATGTGGCTCAATTGTTAGTATAATATTCTGATAAAACTGTGAAATAAGGGCGGAACGCTGCGCAAATTTTCCGAATCAATGAAAATACTTTGTCGAAAACTGTAGAATAAGGATGGAGTACGGCTAAATTTTATTATAAGTAAAATAATTTTTTATAAAGCTGAAAAATAAGGACGAATCCCCACACAAAATATTTGATAATAATAACTATAATAGTAAATATACTGGTAATAATAATAATAATAATAATAATAATAATATTAATAATTATAATAGTAATGGTAATAATAAGGATAATAGTAATAGTAATAGCAATGAGAATGGATTAGAATTATACATATAATAGTAACCATGATAATAAAAGTAATAATAATAATAGGGAACATAGTAGTTATAATAGGTATAAGGGTAAGAGAGATACTGTGTGGATATTTACATAACAAAGGGTTTACAGGTCATAGAAAAATCATCAACAAGGACGACGATAAGAAGGACTAAGCGAATGGACATAAAGATAAATTATATGAGAGCATAGATTAACATTTAAAGGAGATAAGAGAATAATGGGACCTGAAAATCAAAATCGATCACAGGCCTTCTATTTGCAGCTCGTAGGACCCAGGGATCGTTCGGTCAATTATAGTGTTGGGCCAGGACACAAATAGCCTTGAGAATTGTTTAAATGTATCAGTAATACAGCACAAAAACCCAGCTCCAAGATAACTTAAAATACAATATACAACACCAATTAAACATTTTAAAATCTGAGAATATAAATAAATATAAAATCAAAAACATAAAAAGTAAAATAAAATAAATACAAAATGCATCAAGAACCGCACGAAATTTACATAAAAAATAACATAATAACAAGAAAATTCGACCTTAAAATGACCATTTATATAAAATTAAAAATTAATGAATTAAATGAATAAAAATAAAATATTTTTAGCTGAATAAATTTAATTAAAAATGTTAAAAATAAATTACCAATTTAAATTAAGAAACAAATAAAAATTTAATTTAGATAACACAAATAATTTCAAAGTCGAATTTTGTTTAATCGCAATAAAACTAACACGCAAGGTTAAAGCCAAATTATAGGTATATATACTGATATGATTTGACAAATATCTAATCTTAATTTTCAGCATTGATTTTAAATCGTATTTTGACACTGGTTGTCAACAGTTTTACTTTGAATTAGTATATTTATGAATTTTTATGGATGTATTCGATTTATTTCGGAAGTTTAATTCAATGGCTTTTTAATTTGGATGGATGTATTTATGAATTTTAATGGATGTGTCCGGTAAATTAATTTTGGTTTTAATAAATTATTATAATGCTTAAATTTTTTTTTCTAATTGTCGAAATTTTTCCGGCCCACAGCCAAAGACACATCACAAGTTAATAAAATCATATACAGTATTCAGATTCGTGTAAGTGCGTGGAATACCGTCGATGATCTGTTCCCGTGAAGACCCGGCGTGCGGAACGCAGGGATCGGAACGTCAATATTATCCGTATATAGGGGAAATTGGAGGGTAAATGAGTAGTCCATTGGCTGCTCCTTCATCATCCGTTTCCTGTAAAATTGACATAAATTTTTAACAACAATCGGCTCAAAATCTCTAACATCGAGTAGTCCAGTGGGCACTCATTAATTATGAAATGAACATACATAGATCTTAAGGACAAAAAGAGGGAATGGGTAGCGGGAAAAATTGCGAAATCGTTGCAACAATTAAAATGAATAGCCATCGGAAAAAGATTAATCCGAACGACCAAAATCATGAAAAATAGTGTTTTTAAATAAGAACTAAATAAATTAATTTGAGTTGAGGCGGAAAATATGGGCGGGACGCTGCTCAAATTTTCCGAACCAATTCAAATACTTAACAAAAATAGTAACGTAAAAATGGAACGTGTAAAATAAGGGCGGAACGCTGCTCAAATTTTCCGAGTCAATGAAAATACTTTCTCGAAAACTGTAGAATAGGGATGAACCGTAAAATAAGGGCGGAACGCTGCTAAAATTTTAGAATTTACAAAAATACTTTATCAATAACCGAAAAATACAGATGGACTACGGCTAATGTTGTATATCAATAAAAAATTTTAACGCTGAGGAATAAGGACGGATCCCTACAAAATCTTAATAATAATAACGATAATGATAAGGGTAACGGTAATTATAATAATAACAATAATAATAATAATAATAATAATAATAATAATAATAATAATAATAATAATAATAATATAATAATAATAATAATAATAATAATAATAATAATAATATAATAATAATAATAATAATAATAATAATAATAATAATAATAATAATAATAATAATAATAATAATAATATAATAATAATAATAATAATAATAATAATATAATAATAATAATAATAATAATAATAATAATAATAATAATAATAATAATAATAATAATAATAATAATAATAATAATAATAATAATAATAATAATAATAATAATAATAATAATAATAATAATAATAATAATAATAATAATAATAATAATAATAATAATAATAATAATAATAATAATAATAATAATAATAATAATAATAATAATAATAATAATAATAATAATAATAATAATAATAATAATAATAATAATAATAATAATAATAATAATAATAATAATAATAATAATAATAATAATAATAATAATAATAATAATAATAATAATAATAATAATAATAATAATAATAATAATAATAATAATGGTAATAATAATAATAATCATGGTAATAATAATAATAATCATGGTATTAGTAGTAATGATGATAATAATTATGATAATAATAATAGTAGTAATAATCATAGTGGTAATAACAATAAATATAATGGCAGTTATAGTAATAAAAATAATAATAAAGGTAAATGTAGTAACAATTAATAATGGTAATACATATAATATTAACCATGATAATTCTAATGACAATAATAGGCAGCATAGTAGTTAAAATAGGATAAGAGTAAGAGAGATAATGTGAGAATATTTAACCTAACCAAGGTGTACAGGCCAAAGAATAATCATCAACACGGACAACGATAAGAAGGACTTTGGGAATGGACATAACAATGAATAATATGAGAGTATAGGTTAACATTTGAAAGAGATATGAGAATAATGGGACTTAAGAATCGAAAGCGAGCACAGGTCTTCTATCGACAGCTCGTTGAATCCATGGATCGTTCGGTCAATTATAGCATTAGCAATAGCGCTCACCTTTTGCGGACGATCTACCCACTCGAACACAGTTCCAACATTGCTTAGCAACGGGTGCCGAGTGGTAAGCAAAGGAAATATTTGTATGGGGTTGTCTGGGTAACAACCATATAGTTTCAAAATATCAACACCCAGAAACCCACCAATAGCATTAGCAATAACGCTCACTTTTTGTGGACGATCCACCCACTCAAACACAGTTCCGACGTTGCTTAGCAACGGGTAACCATTGGGGCAGGAAACGTTATATGTATGGGGTAAATGTTAAACACTGCAAACCCCACACCATAATTATTTCATTCTTGCATTTATTTTCTTATTGTGACTATTTTTTAAATCTTTTTATTGCATTTTTTCTTTCTTTAATTTTTTTTCAAATTTAAAACCCCACTTTTCTATCCTAATGTTGAGTTTCACAATATTTTATCCAGCTATATTAATATTTAAATTCATAATTATTGCTTTTGATGATTTTATATATTATAATAATGGTTTTATTTTAGTTTACCGGTTTTTCCATCAGTATAGTATGTTTACTTGGTGTTATGTCAGATTTTGAGTTTTTGATTTGCACATGTTTTCATATTATGTATTTTTGCCCAACATTATCTTCGAAATGTGAAAATTACGAATATTAAATTAATAATTTACACAATCTAGTTTTTATAATATATCAATTTATATTTCAAGGAAATAATTGAGAAATTCTCACAAAAATAAAGATATTCCTTATTTTCATGAGTTTTCTATTTAAATTTTTTGAAAGTAACTTTATATTTTTATTGATGTTTAAAATCAAAATATAACCAAATAGTTTTCGTAATTGTATGTTTTGTTTTAATAATAATTTTATTGTAACATCTCAATTCTGAAATGTTATCATTTTATCAATTTCCATAATAACTGTATTAACTAACTATAATATTTATAAAATTAATATAATTTAGCTTTATTTTTAGAATAATGGGTTCTGAACGGCTACCACCTAAAACATTATTCAAAATAGCTCTGACAGTTAATTTAGTAAGCGTTATTTGGAATATTATCAGTGATTGTGATGAAACGTATAACTACTGGGAACCTTTATATTTTATTATCAACGGCAAAGGTTTTCAAACTTGGGAATATTCTCCCATTTATGGCTTACGCTCTTATCTCTATCTTTTAATTTATGGTTGGCCTGCAGTACTTATAAAATTAATCTTTAAATCAGTTTCTAATCGTTTTTTATTTTATTTAATTCGTATTTACATGGCTAGTGTAACATCCTTACTGGAAATGGATTTATATAAAAGCTTCACAAGTTATTTAAAGAATGACAATGAAGATAAAGTGCCTATTTATAGTATATTAATTTTAATGTTATCAGCCGGATCATTTATTGCTTCAACAGCATTTCTTCCAAGTAGTTTTGCATTTTATTGCTCTCTACTTGCTTTCTCACGCTGGTTGCGACAAGATTATAATGTAATGATCGCAGCAGTTGCAGCCAGTACAATACTCGGATGGCCATTTTCTGCTGCAATTGGAATTCCGCTTGCAATAGATATTCTATTATTTCAACGAAAAATTATATTCTTTATTAAATCGGCTTTGTTTTGGGGAATTATTTTCACGATTTCATCAGTATTGATTGACTCGTGGTTTTACGGACGAATTTCATTTCCCAGTTTAAACATTGTCACATATAACGTATTTACTTCACACGGTGGACCGGAATTATATGGCGTTGAATCGACAATGTTTTATGTGAAAAATTATCTCCTAAATTTCAATATTGCTGTTCCAATGGTGTTGCTAGGCATTCCGGTACTCACATTCAATCACAAGGCAGCTAGCAATTTAAATCGCGTTGCAATCATGTCAATATCGGTTTTAATCGTTTGGAATTTAGTGTTCTTTCTCCAGGCCCACAAAGAAGAGCGATTTATGTTCCCATGCTATCCTTTCGTTGGTGTTTCTGCTGGGGTTGCTCTTTATCAGTGGCAATTGATTTTTAATAAGTTTACTCTTGGGAAACATTTTCCTAAACAGATGCTTGCTACGGTATTTATTGGGGTTTATAGTGTGATTAGCGCCTCCCGGATATTGGCCATAATTTTGTCATTCAATGCACCCATGGCCATCTATTCCCATTTCAATGACATATCGGGCGCTGACGGGAAAATGTTATGTTTAGGCCGAGAATGGCATAGGTTTCCATCTAGCTTCATTATGACAGCCTCTCCGTCTTTGAATATTTCTTTCATCCAATCGGATTTCAAGGGACAGTTACCCGGGAAATTTTCTGGTGCCAGCATTCTTATAGCGACTAGGAACCATCGGAACCAATTGTTTAATGATTTGAATCAGGAAGTGAAATCGAGATATGTTGGTTTGAGTAGTTGTGATTTCATTGTCGACAGGATTGATGGCCGTCCGCAGACCGTTAATGAGCCCGATTGGGAATTAGTGACGGATATGAAATGGCGACCGCTTATGAAATATAAGCTGCTATATCCTTTCAGTTCTGAATCGCGAAGTTCTGTTTTAAGATCGTTTTATTTCCCGATTCTATTTGAAAGGTATAATCAATTTATTGATTATGTGGTGTATGAAAAAATTGTTTGATTTAATAAAATTTTTGCTTTTTCACAATTTGGGCTTCAACGAATAATAATTCCAAAATATCATTTGTATTAACACAAGAGAAAGACATCCAGAAATATGCAGTGTAAAAGACATTTAAAGTTTTTGTCATATTAAATTTATAAATACCAATGAAAGAAAATCTCTTCGAGCAACTGTAAGAGTAAATAACCTGGTGTCTGAATTAATGTTACTGTTGCAATATCTAGCTAGTCCATTTGTAAAAATAAAAACAGTCTGTTTTCAACAAATAGTTCATTTGATTAATAACTTTCAGCTTATATTGAAGCTTCGTGTCAAATAATTTTGAATTTCCATTAACATAAATATTCTATTATTGATAAGCACACTTTGGTATAATAAAAAAATCCAGGAACATTTTATTGTATTGTAACTTAAAATTCGTGTGTAATTGTGGTTGTTAGTGCAAAACCGTCACACAACAAAAAATTCTTTACGCCAGTGCAAAATGAAAAGCAATCAGAGGTGAAAACTAGAAAAAATTCTTTTATTAAAGATAAAAAATTTAGTTTTGTTGATTTGGCATATTATTAGAAAAAATTAACAGTAACAAAACCAAATCGATTATGAAGATGATTGTGCAACAATTAAGTATCCAAAAGAAATAAAACCTACTAGAAATCAATTAAAAAAATAAAATCTATAAAAAATAGCAAAGGTTACCAAATTCGTTCCAAAAGATAATTTTATAAAATAAATATATAGAAAACTCCAAACTAAATTTGAAACTTTAAAAAAAGATCGAAATCTGATAAGTAGGAGCCAAGTAGCCAAATTTGGAAAAACTTGTAGGAGGTTTTTTTACTGCATCAAAAATGTGCATGAAAATCGGTCAGGATGATAAATTGAAAAAAGTTTATTGTCTAATAATTTTTAAATTTGTTAATTATGAATGTTCCAAGCATGCAAGTTGTTAAAATAGTATGTTTACCGACTGGATTTGTTCTAGTAACTATGAGGAGCAGCTTGCTTTTCTAGTAAACCCCGACAGCAGACCATCACTAGATTGAGGCTGGCTATGAGAAAGATTTAAATAATACATATGGTCATGCAGAAGAATACAAAGACAAAAGGCAGAAAGAAGAAGTATTATATTCAACAACCATATTTAATGTCGCATCAACACAGAAAGAAAAGAACATTATTTCTTACTCTAACCGGCATCTATAATGTTGTTTAAGAGAACAGAAAGAGCCTTTCAATAATCATGACAGAAGAGAAACCTCAATATCAAAAAGTAAAAGAAAGTAGACAATTATATGACTAATGTTAGTTTGAGAATTGTGAATAATATTATCATCATTTAAATTCTTTTAATCAAGTATCATTCAAATTTAAATAATATTCTTATGATATTGATTTGATTTATCATTTAATCATCACAACTTTTATCACCAGTTTTTTTATTATTGATTTTAGATCTTGAAACTACAAACTAGAACATAAAACTGACCTAAGTTGATCATAATTTCTTTATTTTTTTAGTTATGAGTATTTATTGCATCCAATGATATTTTTGTCACCAATCTCAAATGACTATCTACTGCTCCATTTATTAATACACCTGATTCAGTTCATTAAAAACTGCTATAATAAAATGAAAAATCAATAAAGTTATAATATAGGGACATACATACTTACCTGTGTCTGCATGCAATTTGTTCAACTGAATAAAAATTTATATTATAGGAATGAAGGAAATTGAATAAATTTAATTAAAAATGTTAAAAATAAATTACCAATTAAAACTAAGAAATTAATAAAAATTTAATTTAGATAACACAAATAATTTCAAAGTCGAATTTTGTTTAATCGCAATAAAAAATAACACGCAAGGTTAAGGCCAAATAATAGGTATATATACTGATGTGTTTTGACAGATTTCAATCTTAATTTTCAGTATTGTTGGGCCAGAACGTAAACGGCCTTGAAAAATGTTTAAATGGATCAGAAACACACACGCAAAAATAACATGCAATTTAAATAAACCTGGAAACACCAATTAAACCACATAAAATCTGAGAAATAAAAGAATTAAATATAAAATAATAAACATAAAAATAAATTAAAATATTAACAAAATGCACCAAGATCCGCACGATACCTACACAAATACAACAAGAAAACACAACAAATTCGACGAAATTGAAAAAAATCAATTAAAGTTCATTAAAATGAAATTTAAATCGAAAATTTTGAATTAGTAATAATTCAATAAAAATTCGAAATAAAAAATTATAAAAATAAATCAAAAAATATCAAAATTAAAGAATAGAATTTGCTAGAAAATAACAAGGTCGAATTTTGTTTTACTGCATCAAATTTTACACGTCATAAAATTAGGTATATATACTGATCCATTTTCACATTTAACTTAACCATTTTAGAACCATTTTGAAACCATTTTTCAAACCATTTGAAATCGTTTGTAAATCTTATTTTCAAATCGTTGTGAAACTATTTTAAAACCTTATTTTCAAGCTATTAGAACTAATTCAACTGATTTTAGGTGAGAAATATTTATGTTGGAGCCCTCTTTCCACGTCACGTTCATAGCATCTCTGTAGAGCTCTGCTTGACGGCGACGTGGGGAGAGAGGCATTTATGCTTTCTGTTATGATATTTTATGCTATTGTATGAAAATTTTTGGAATGGTTATGAAGGGTAATTCTGTTATTTTGTCCTAACTAATAAATATTATTAATATGTATAAATTGTTTGATATATATTTCTTTTTTTAAAACTAAATTAAAATGTCGAAATTTTTCCGGCCCACAGCCGACACATAACGCAAGTAAATAAAATCTACATAGTACAGAGGCATGTAAGTGCGTGGAAAATCGCCAATGATATGTACCCGTGAAGACTCAGCGTGCGCAACGCAGCGGTCGTAACGTCAATATTATCCCTATAGCTGAAGCGAGAAATAAGGAAGAAGTCTCTGGCTGCTTCCTCGTTTCTCGGTTCTGTAAAATCGACCTAAAATTATGTTACATACGGCTTAAAATTATCACACCGAGTAGTCCAGTGGGCACTCAATAAATATAATATGAACACAATATGCGTCTAAGGCCTATTAAAGGGAAAGGGTACTTGGGTTAAATTAACTGAAATCGTTGTTATAACTATTTTGGATTAACATTTTGAAATAAATAAAATTTATTGGGAATCATTGAATTCGATTAATTTGAGATTATTGATAAAAATTAAAATAACCATTGAGTGTAAAAGTAAAGTGTTTTATGGCTAAAAATTAAAGTAAATATTGGGTAAAGATAATTTAAATGCTCGTAAATTATTGATTAGGGTAATGACAAATGATTTCATCAATTAAATTATTATAATTCATTTCAATAAAAGTAATCTGATCTTTGAGTAAGAACGAGTAATGTATTGATCTAATCAACCCCCGATAGAAATGAAAGCAATTAAGAATCGAATTCATTGATTTCAAATAAAGATATGTATCAATTAAAAGTAAAATGATTCTCGAATAAAAGTATGGAATCCCTTAATCAAATTACTGATTCAAATTGATGTAACGACACGTAGTTCACTAATAATTCATTTTGATAAAATTGAGGAAGTGATTGAGAAAAATCAAGCGTTAGATTAAATCATCGATTAAAATTAAAATGAACAAGAATAAAAATATCGTTGATTAAATTGAATCAATTTATTGGTAACAATAAAAATGATTAAATTAGTTCAGATAATTATTGAGTAAAACCCACGTAAACTAGTTTTGGTAAAGTAAAGTATCAAATAAGAATAAATAATATAAGCTCCTTAATGAACTAGGATTAGAGGATTAAAGATTAGAATTACAGATGGATTGAATAACCGTAAGACAGTTTCTTTAGTAAAAATCAAGTAATTTTCGATGTAAATTAAAGTAAAACTGGATGCACGGATTTAAAACTATTAGCATTAAAATCACTTTGTGGGCTAAAGTAATAGTTGATCCAAATAGCCTTAGGGAAGACTATTAGAAACTGGAATAACAGATGTCGATATTTATTACTGATAATACAATCTCTTAATTAGAACTAGAATAGTTTATAAATTTATAAAATAGGTTTCTAATTATCATAAATTCAGGATGTACAGTAAATTAAGTAGCAGTAAAATGAACGAATTATTACGTAAATTAAATTAGTAAAATTGGAAAAATCAAAGTTTAAGACAAGAGTGAATTTATATTAATATCACATTAAATTCCTCATAGCGAAGTTATTCCAACAGAAGGGTATCGCATCTATTTAAAAAACTCGGTAAGCGTAGAAGTCTTCCTAAAATTTGCTAATAAAGTACATTTAAACTAGTCAACGAAATAACTTACCGGAAATCGAGATAATCGAGTGTAGGCAAACATTTGACCAGTAATTCTGAAAATATGACACGAATAATACAATCACCGGATGTAAACAACGTAAATCACCTTTAGTCAACCGCTTAAGTTGTAATGGTAAAATCCGCCGGAAATCATTCGCCCACCAGGATACACCCACACGCGACCAAGTTATCTCGGATCAACATCCGGCCTAAATCTTAAAGTTCGAACAACTGTAATTAAAGTTAGTAAACAAACTTTAAATCGATGTACGAATTCCCTTACGTCAATGTACGAGTATTCGCCTACATGAAAATTTAAATGTTAATACGCATATATCGAATAAGTTAAACATCAGGTTATCTCATCCATACGATTTATCATATAGTTTCCCTATAAAGGAGTGCACCTTAAGGAACCAGACCCACAAAGCGACCCAACCTGCTTATTAATGTCCCATCGCGTAAAGGAAGGCAATGGTCACGCGTATGACACCCTTACTAGTAACATAGACACTATCTGCTTGCTAATAACTTAGAATGGTAAATCAATCGAACCTAATAACAGTAATGTTTAGACATGTCGCCCAAACGAACTACCCGTCGAGAGACCGCCAGACAGGAACAGACAGGAGTCCCGCCGACCACGAGGATACTCAACCAGTTGCAACGATCATGTCTCTCGGAACGGCAATATCCAGCTGCGGAGACCTACCTGCACGCACAGGAGCTCCTCACCCAATGGGAAAGGGTGCAGGAGCAGGTAGATGTACAGGTGGTTAAGGCAAGGATGTACCTTGCGAACGTGGTCGAAGACATCCTTGCCGGGCGAATTGCAGTCGCCTATCCACCTCACCCAGTTCGAGACACCAGAAGACCCTATACCGTTGAGGCTCTCAAACGGAGCCTGAAGAGATATTGTCCGGACGAGTGAACCAACAATGACAGACTTTATGTAGTAACTGATTGAAAATATTAGAAGTTTACGTGTTATTTCTTTTTCTTATAGCTAGAGATATTCGTGTTTTGTTTAACGAAATAAACAATTATATAACTTGATCAATAATAGATTAACATCATCTATTTGATTGTAGTAATGTCTTCCTTACAAATCTTGCAATCTGAACTGGACCATGCGAGGCAGACAAACGCGGAATTACACACTCAGATCATTCAACTAACCCGCGAAATACAGCAGATTAAAGCAACCTGGAGGGAACCAGAAAAGGTAAAAACACTGTACCACCGCCTGACCGCAGCACAGAAAGGCTGGACAGAGGAGCGGCAGCTCAACCAGAGCCTGCGCACGCAAATTCGGGGACTCGAAGTCGCCCTAGCAGTCTGCCGGGAAGGGGAAGCGGTAACATATCCGCTCGTCTTCGCCCCAACCCAGATGCCGCAGAAGAACACCCAACCAGTGGAACAATCTACCCTTCCAGTAAACAATCGTCGACCGGGACGTAAGGAACGGGTCCGACGTCGAGCAATCCAGCTTCAAAATCATTAACCTGCGAACATTGTGCGCGTTGTTAAATAAATAGAGTAGTCGTGTTTTAATTTAATTTGTTACGTTGATATACTTATATGCCTACATTCGCATCATGTTGCTCAATCTTAATTTCATCTCTCCGTAGGCAGATAAGAACCTAATCTTGAATGATCATGAGGGACAGAGCAAAGCGAGCATAGGTCTTCTATCGACAGCTCGTGAACCCGAGGGTTGTCCGAGCAACTACAGTACTAGCACATGGTACTCAATTTTTGCGGACAATCCACCACTTGAACACATTACCAACGTTGCCTAGCAACGGGTGCCAAGTGGCGATTAGTATCATTTTGTATGGCGTTACCAGGGCAACTAGAAGGATAAGCAAGATGCGGAACCCTGTAACCCACCAGTATTGATTTTCAGTCGTACTTTGACACTCAATTTCAACAGTTTTATTTTGGGTTAGTGTGCGTTGCAGCTAACTTGAAACGCATGGACGATTATGAATGTGCTGATATGGATAAAATGACACTGCAAATTAAAATGTTTATTTGTGAATAATGAATTCATGATCGACGCTTTATGAATTTTTACGAAGATATATGAAGGAATGCTTGATGAACTTATTTACCAATTGATTAGAGGCCTTGTGACGGAACAATGAATAATGATTATACAAAAGAATGTAAGATGTGTCATGCCTAATAAATAATTCATTACATCGAAACTTTTACCCGATTAATACGGTAATATTTATTTATTTTCTTTTTTTGGCCCACAGCCAAAACATACAACAAGAAAGCAAAATCTACACAACTCAGGCTGTGTAGGAGCAGTTTACCTGCCAATAGCCTGTGCTCGTGAAGATCCCGGCGTGAATAACGCAGGGCCTGAACGTCAATATTACCGTTATAGGGGAAACTGGGAGGAAGGGAAGCAGTATTTCGGCTGCTGCTACGGACTGTCGTGTTCAGGTTGTTATCAGCCAAGGGACTGATGGCGCTGAGCCGTTCGATACAAAAACGCGGATCACACACCGAGTATCGAACGATTCTTTTTTCCGCTGGGAGGAACTCGATACAACAACCCGGATCCCACACCGAGTATCGGGGCCAAACGGTAGGTGAGATGTGAACTAACCGGTAAATGGTTCATACTCAAAATGTCCTACTAAAGCCAGATGAGAGCGGCTGAATGGAGCCGAGAAATCTGATGGAAGGAGCGGGCAGAGATTTGATAGTTTATTTTCCGCTCCCACTTTTAATCGCTTCCTTTTCTTTTCACTATTCGGGAAATCAAGTAAACCGCTTTTGGAACTTGATTGAACGTCTAGGCATTTCCATACTTTTATATTCTTCGAGGTACACAACCCGGATCTCACACCGAGTACCGAGGGAATGTTTTTTTATTGCCCAGCGAGGAGTTTGGTACAATAACCCGGATCCCACACCGAGTACCAAATATCCGAATGGCGGTGAGTAAAGCGTAACCGGAAGAATGCGCGGCCAAAAGACGCCATGGCTTGAGAATCAGTGTGAGGCCTCAAACATACCCAAAAGTCACTGATGAGCTCAAGTCCGATGAAACAATGAGAGATAATATGAATAAGACGAATAAGAATATGAGTAAAGATGAAATTGACAGAATATGATTATGATCAGATACTAGAGGCCATAGGGTGCCGGATGATTATGATCAGATACTAGAGGCCATAGGGTGCCGGATGATTATGATCAGATACTAGAGGCCATAGGGTGCCGGATGATTATGATCAGATACTAGAGGCCATAGGGTGCCGGATGATTATGATTAGATATTAGAGGCCATAGAGTGCCGGATAAGATATGATTATGATTAGATATTAAAGGCCATAGAGTGCCAGACAAGATATGATATGAGTAAGGATGAAATATGATTACGGATAGATATTAAGGTCACAGATGACCAGTAAAAGAGTTAAAGCCGAGGGCCGAAGAGCCAACGGAAATTATAGAGGGCATAGAGCGCCAGCGATTGAGGATTAAGCAAATGAATTTTTGGGAGACATAGGAAAAATAATTAATGGAATGAATGAAAGTATGAATATGATGATTTTATATTATTGATATTATGATATAGATAATTGATACGACTATATAGATAACTGATAAGACTATATAGATAATTGATACGAGATTAATAGATAATTATTACGAGGAATAGATAATTAAAAATAGACTTAAAATGAGGGGGGTGAGTCAGATAAAGAAGACCACCACGATAAATGCGAACAAGGGATGATAACGTATATAGTATGGTAAATGGAGGAGAAATTAGTATAGAGTATAGAATATTGGAGTGTTATTTAATTTTAGGAATCAATAGTCAAACAAAGCAATCCAAGTCAAGTGCAAAGCAAAGCAAAGGAGAAAATATTTCAGAGCAAACGACAAAGCAAAGTGATAACAAAGAAACTTGAATAAACGAGCAGAAAAGAATTTGGAATAAACGTCAGAGTAGTTACAAGCAGATAAGCAACCAGAATTTCAAAGCAACCAAAGCAAGAAAAGAGAAACGATAAAACCAGCCAAGCAGACGAATAACCGTAAACATTGATAGCATCAGCAACCACACGAGAAGCAAAAGCCAAGAGAATAGAGAAAAAAGTTTATTAAAAGCGGAAGAAAAGAAAAAAGTTCGCAACAGTAGAAGTGTTAATACCAAAGTATCAACTGCAACCGGAACCGGCACAGATAGCGGATTGACCGATTTTGAATTTAATAGCAGCGAAGAGAACGAATTACGTAATATCGAAAACCAGTTGACAACGATAGAATCAGTAAACGAAGAAGATCTGGACAACAATCCAAACATGACGACTTCAATAAACTCTTCAATTCCGGATGCAAATACAATGTTGAATAACAATAATGCAACAGTAGGAGAATTCAGAGAAAAGTTTAGAGGAGAACCGTTTGACGGCAGCCTCAACAAATTGGATACATTCATAAAGGAATTCGAAGTGTATAAAAATATCTGTCACTGGACAGATCAAAAAGTAAAAGAGCGACTACCCTTGTATTTGAAAGGGAGCGCACAAGATGTATTTGTAGAAGAAGCGAGAGACGCTACAAAATTGACAACGTGGATAGAGATTAAAGAGTTCTTAATAAAGATATTCGGGATAGAGAAAAAGGGGAATAGGAAGATATTGGACTTCCTACATCGAAAACAAAGACGAGACGAATCAAATGCAGTGTACGCATGTGAATTAAAGAAATTATGTAAAGAAGCCTTCGGAGAAACAGATTTGCCCGAAGATAAAATGGTAGACGTCTTCATAAGAGGAATCAAAAGAGAAGACATACGAGCCAACCTTGGATGCTTGGCACCAGAAACGTTAGATAAAGCAGTAGCAATCGCAAACAGATGTGAAGCCCATCTGGGACTGGGATATCAAGTGGCAGTCTTGGCCACAGAACCAACAACATCAACAGTCAATGCCAACAATCCAAACAACAATACCAATCCAGCTATGAATCAATTCATTCCAAGAGCACAGCAGATGTTCAAGCCACCAGTAACGAGAAATCCGGAAGATAAAGGTAATAACCAAGTAAGTTATAATAATAATTTCAGGAACAATCCAAATGCAAATGAAAAATGCTCCACATGTCAAAGAATAGGACATCGGTCAGAGAATTGTTTCCGAAATTACAACTGCCAGATATGTGGTAAACGAGGGCATACTGAGAAAATATGTAGACAACCTAATAGCAAAGCATGTTACAATTGTGGACAACAAGGACACCTCGCAAGGCAATGTAACACAAGAAGAGAACCAAACCAATCAAGGCTAAACAACTCTATGGGAAACCCGCAAATTAACGTGATGCAGGAAATAGATATGCTACGGGAAACACTACAACGAATGCCCATGGAATTAAAAGAAATGATGCAACAGATGCCCACCAATATACAACAACAACGAATCAATGTAATGAGAAGCAATGAAGAGATTCAAGAGCTGAGAACTAGAGAATATCAAGAGCAACAACAAGCGGAATGGCAGAGACTACAAACAGAGGAAGCCCAGGAAATCCAGCAAAGATGGGAAAATCGAAAACAAACCCCGAAAAGAATTAATATGATGAGAATGGAAGTTCCAGATGAAACTCACACTGCGGAGCAGTGTGTTGAGAACGAAGGGGGAGGAAATATGATAACTGATAACGAGAAAACAGTTGAATTAAATACGATGGAGAAAATAGAGGCCATCAAAGAATTTGCAGAGGAGGGAAAACAAAGACGGCGACAATTAAAAGAGACGACAACGGAAAAACCGGAGAAACCGGAAACCCAAGAGATTAAACAAGTAGAGATGATGATAATGGAGGATCAAAACAAGGAAACATTGATGTACGAGATAGACGAACTCGAAGAAGAAATTATGACACAAACAATAGAGATTACACTTGAGAAAATAAAGCAAGAGGAAGCTTTAGAACAAGAGGAGGATCAATTAAAAGAAAAAGAAGCAATCCTGAAACAAGAGAAAGCGGAACTAAGAAAGAAGGCACTAATATTAAAAATAGACGGAGCGCTGAAACATTTAGAACAAGAGCAAGCATTAGACCAAAGAATAGAAGTGCTGGCAAAGAAAGTTCTATCTCAAGAAAGGGAAGAACCAAAATTAGAACTACAAAGAGAAGAACAGGAAGCATCAACGTCACAAGGAAAAGAAAAGATATCAGAGCCAATAATAGCAAAAAATCGAATTCAGAGGATACTGCTACAAAAAATAGAAACAAGAATCAGAAAAGAAAAACCCACGTGGAGTGAAGCTCAAATTGAGAATAGAATAAAAGAGATATGGTTCCAAACGAAAGGGCCAACAAAGATAATGAAAGAGGAGGAACAACCACACATTAATATGCTGAGACAAATACCAGACGATCAAACAGACGAAGATGAAAGTGAAATAAGCAGTCTGGGCGGAGAAATATTTCAGTCATGCGAGGAAAATAAACCATACAAAGATGAATCAAAATCCGAATTAGAGGAAATGGAAACGAACGTGCCAAGAGAAGATGAAACCGAGATATTAAAAGAAATCAACGAGATTGTAGAAGAAGTAGATCGAAACCAGATGTTCTTAAACCTCAGAGATACAACCGCATACAGCAGAATAATGAAACTGATTGCGAAAGGATATCAACAAGATAACGGTACATTTACGTCATCATGGAAAGATATGATAAAAAAGTACCAAGAGAACTTGAAAGAATATGATAGAGAAGAGTATCAGGTAATTATTGATTTTCCAGAGATACCGAGACAGATAATAGCAACAAGAGGCGAAAGCACAAACGAGTTGTATGATTGGGTAGTGAAAAAGCTAGGACCCAGTTATAAAAATAAACCTTTATATTATCAAGGAAGGAAAATAAAGCGAGATATACACCTAGCGGATGCTCTAATATGGCCAAAAGGAATAAATGTGGTAACGTTAAATAAAAATGAAAGCGAAGAAACGACAGCATAAATATGGCAAAAAATTCAAATATTGTACAACAAAGAAATAAAACCCGGATTAGAAAAAGAGAGACAAAAGATAATGAGGCAAAACCAGATTAAAATGACAGAACAAGCCATAGACCAGGCCAGAAAATATATTAATCGATTATCGTTAACGAGACCGATTTCAATGAAAATATTTGTAGAAGCTGTACGAGATACAGATATTATGAGATTCGATAACGAGAGAACAGATGAGTTGATAGCCAAATATGGAGAGCATCAAAGAGATATGAGAGGAGATGAACCAATAAAGATAAAAATAAAGCTACCGAATGATGAAATAAAGGAAATATTGGTAGATCCCGATTGTCAAATGCACGAATTATACCGACGAATAAATCGAGAAATTATACAACCGATAATCGAAAATAGTGACGATGGTATGGTAGAGGACGTAGCAATAATGTACCATAAACGGCAAATAAGTCCGCGAGAACGAACCCCGATATACGAATTAGGTATATGGGAAGACGGACAAACCATTAATATCATAGCCATGGATGAACCAGAGAGAAAAAATACAACAAAAAGGGAACAACAGATCCAAGAATTTCAAGAGGAAATGAAGGGAAAGATGGATCAAATACTAACCATCTACCAGTTATGGAGACAAGATGCGAAGTTGAGCACAAAATTACAACCGATAGACGACTCGAGATGCCGATCAACACCATGGAAAAAGGTGTATGATGAAAAGACAAAGGAGTGGAAATGGAAAATGGAGAGAACCGAACCAAAATGGAGAAAATATATACCAGGGGAAGCGCCAGAAGATGCAGCTAATGAAACAACCTTGGAACTATATGAAGATGAGCCATATGAAAATTTACCAGAGGAAATGCTAAACGAAATGGAATGGCAACCAGAAGAAGACGAGGAAATAAGCGATAAAGCTCGACTAGCCCCATACACATGGAAAATAGGTGGATGGGCTGAGAAAGTAAAATCGGCTGAGGAAGAGAAAATCATCGGTATCACAAGTCATCAATTCTATACAGAAATCGGAGGATACCGGATGAAATTGAGAGTATACCCAAACGGAGATGGGGTAGGAAAAGGAACACACCTATCAGTGTATTTTCTGTTAGCAAGAGGCAGATATGACGGAAAGTTAGAATGGCCATTTAATCGAAAAGTCACAATCTCAATCGCTAAACCCGGAAAATGGGAAGAACGACATAGCGAAAAATTGGGAGTAGACCCCAAGATCGATGATAAGTCAGAAGCCAAAATCCACTGAAAATGTTGCAGGAGGAGTACCACAGTTCCTACTGAAAAAATATGTAACACCTCAATTTGTAAAAGATGACACGATATATATTACAATCGAAGTAGAAACAGAACGAGAAATGAAATTGCGAATTCAAAAAGAACAAGCGAGACCGCGAATCAGTGTACTCGAAAAACGAATTCCAGGAACAAGATACTTGCCCACAGATATAGATGACCCTGTGGAAGAAGGATTAACACGATTAACAGAAACGCAAAAATGTAGAGAGTTAGCAGCAATATTGAGAACCGGAGCAAAGAATCAAAGACGAACTGTAACAGATTTAGCAAAATGGATAATCGATTCTTGTAGCAGAGTGGAGAATCTGCGAAATATTGTAAAGGAAATAGAGGAGTATCGGAGAATGTATGCGTGGTACCCAGAGCAATTCCGAGAAATCATCCGAAAATGGAAACATACCGAATGGGCAGCCGAAGCAATAGAGAAGTATAGTTTAAAAATTATGATGCCAGATTTCGAACCAATCGAAAGAGAATTTTATATCACTGCCAAAGTGAGTGAAGTGAAAAAGAGAATACCGTACGAACCGCCATTTCATTTACAATACGAAGGACGATCATTAGACGACGATCTCGAAATCGGAGTTACGCAAATGCAATTGGGGTTAATTAATATATTAACTGTAGCAAAGATCGCGGGTAGAGAACTCAATAAAAGAGAAATCAAAACGAAAACGCCAATAGGACGCCAGGAAAGTCTAAATACGCCAGAAGTTCCACCTGCAGCAGATGAAGTAATCGTCATTACAACAGGAGATGAAGAGATACTAAATGATCTAAATGATATTGTGGACGAGGAAACAACCAGGAGAATACCGGAATCAAGAGATTTGTTCATGACAGAAGATGAAAACGATCTGATAACAGATGAACCAGACGAGCTAGTATGTGGTCAAAGACAACCAGTAGAAATTATAGAGCCAGATACCGAAGAGGAAAATAAAAAGAAAGAGAAAAGACGCCGAAGCTCGACAGGAGACGAATGGGATAATTGGATAAATGAACGAGGAGCTACAACATCCAAAGAAACAACAGACGAACAACCCAAACGAAAAGAAACAGGTACGGCAATGGAAAAGAAATCCAGAGGACGACCAAAAATTGATAAACCAGCTCCAGAAAGGAAAACTAAAGAACAAATGCAGATGGATCAATTGACAACGAAATTGAACAAGCTCAGCCAAGTAACGAAGCAGTTACAGGGAAAACTGAAAGGCCAAGAACAAGGAGCAAAGTGGATCAACAGACTAATAACTGATATGCTGGGATTAGCAAATCCAGAGATAAAGAGAAATTTGAAACTTAATAATATCGGAACAGAAGCGAAACAGCTTTGGGCAGCAATAAAGCCAATAATAAATAAAATCATGGACAACAAAGTACGAACCACAACCAAAGATCCAGAGGAATTGCTGTTGATAATAAACCACTTAACGAAACGATCCGACGACCCAAATAGATATTTGGTAGGAATGGCCTACCTGATGTACAATACGATAGCGATATACAGAAAACGAACTCCAAGATACAACCCAAACGGATATGAATTTGCGATAACAGACATTATCAGGAAGGTAATCGAACCATTCATCCTGACTCAAGGTGGATGGCAAGCCTTTATAAATCTGGTAAGTAAAGATGATCAAACCGAGATGATGCAAGCGAAGTTAAAAGAGTTATTAACGGAATTCGAAACAACGATTAATGCAAGCGATCCAAAAACAGCTAGAAAAGGAATGAACACGATAATCACTACAATACTCATATGGATGATGTGCGTGAAAGGAGTAGAATCGTTTGTAGTATATGATTGTGATAATATAAAGATTGGTGATAAATACTCACTAAAAGAAACGGAAGAGTGCAAAGCAGCAAATCCCGGTAGATTACAGACAACAGCTACAGCAGTATCATATAACGTATATCAAGAGGTAGACTTCATTAAAACGGAAATTAAAGAATGTTCAGTAACAAGGAAAATTGTGGCATTTCATTGTGGACATCACTCACACTCAACAATTATAGAAGCTGGAACGGAAACAACAGTGGTCTCAGTAACGAGGAACGAATGTGAAGAAGGATTCACGACAGGACGCATCTCAATAGCTGGAAGAGTGAATGTAGCAGCCGAAGAAGGAAAGATAAAAACTACCCGAGTATACGCTGCGGGAAGAATAACGGCTGGAGACGGAACATGCCAAGGAGGGGAATATACCCTATTGAATCAATTAGTCAAAGGAGTAGTAGTGATTGAAAGCTATCAAGTAAAGTTGGAGAAATATCAAGGATATTTTGATCCAGATACGCAAGCAATGAAAAAGTACCCCCAATGTCTAGCAACAGATAGATCATGTAATACGGGAATGTCAACGATTGTATATCACGCCGATACCAGAACTTGTAGACTCACTTTATTGAAAAGTGCAATATTTGATGAAGTGCAAGGACAAGTGCACAGAGAAACCGAAACTAACACGCAAAAAAGTGCATTAGATGAATTACGGAGAACCGGAAGAATCGGAAAACCAACAATTACCACAACTATCGGATCAGAGGTCACGCCAACAGTAGTAATATCAACCGATACCACTATCGGAATGAGATTCATAAAAGGACGAATGGTGAGCAAGTGTGACGAAATGGTAGCTAGTACAAATTATAAAGGAATATTCTTATCGCGAACAGCAATACCGAACGCAAAAGCGCAAATAGACCCCAAAGATGTGAAACTATATCTCTATATAAATAACAAGATGGATTTCCTATATCATAAAGGATTGGCATCAACAGAGAAAATATACTACGATTTAGTTAAAAAATGATTGTATCCTGAACAGAGAAATATTAAAAACAAAGTTAGCAATGGCAATCACGAATCCAGATAACGCAATTCCACTACTACCACTCCAAGAAGGATATTTTGGGAGAATCGTTGGAGAAGTTATGTACACGTACAAATGCGAAAAGACAATTGCAAAATTGCCAGAGAATTCAACAATTCCAAGAGATAAATGTATAAATGAATTAGAAATAATGCATAAAGGAAAAATTAGATTCGCCCAGCCAGTAACAAGGATGATAAACCCAGAGAAATTTGTACCCAATATGTTCAGTTGTAGTAATGTATATGGACCATTATTCGAAATAAGAGATGGAAGTTGGTTACAATTTCCAACTCGAGTAATAGTAGCGCCGCCAAAAATATTTGGATTAACAGAATTGGCCAGCGAAGCAGAATTCAAACCAGTGGATATATCACAGAGTGGGATATACCAAACGAAAGATCTGGAACGAGCCAGAGAACATTTATTATTCCCAGCACAAAGGCAAGCCATACTATCTAACATTGTAACGATAACGGGAGGTAACAACTATGGAGAGAAACCCAACTACGAACTGTTATTATCACCAGATCATTTTCAACATGCTACAGCAAATATGATGAAAGCCATGTGGGGAAGATTCTTAATCTTCGGACAAATGATGGCAGGAATTTTAGGAATAATTCTCATTATTCAAATCGTAAGAGTAATCATAACACAAATGTTAGCATGTTTCGATATCTACAAAAGAGAGAGAAAAATCAACTGGAAAATGGCAATTGGATTCTTACCGTTTTTAGCTAAGACAATGGTATTACATGGACACTCAAAAGATATTCACAAGATAAAGAGATTGGTAGGAATTCTAACTAAAATGAATGGTACCGATGAAGAAGTTGGACGAAAATTTAAAGCAATAATGAGATTAGAAGCCGAGAAAACCAGAATGAAGCGACAAAAAACGAGCAACTGGAGACGATGGATGAACTTCAAAGATGACAGCAGCGATAACAGTGACAATGATGAAAACCAAGGAGGAACACAAATGCTAACTCAAGAGCAACTCAAACAATGGGAAAATCGAAAGACAAGACATAGTGGACATTATAATCATCCACCACCAGTATATGAATGTTTAAAGAAAGCAACAACATCAGTAGAGAGAAACATGCCAGTAGAAAGACACGTATCGACACCAAGATCAACAACATTACGAAATATTTATCCAGTACCATACGAACCAAATTGGGCAGACTTAGTGCCAAGAACCAGCCAAAGATCAAGAAGTGTGGATCAGGATCCAGAAACTCGAACTATAGCTATGTTACAAACGTTAGCTGGACCAACATTAACGGTACCCATAGAAATAAATGGGGTAGAAATAAAAGCAATGATTGATACCGGAGCAAACATCTCAGCAATAAATATGGATAAAATACCCGGAAGATTGTGGCCATGTATAGAAGAAGCTAACATGGATGTAATAACTTGCAGTAAGGAATCGGTAGCAGTCATCGGAAAAATCTGGTCGATAATAGAATATAAAAATGTAAAAATCAATACGTATTTAGCAGTTATCAGGAAACTGAGCGCAGATTGTATAATTGGGACAGATCTCATGCCAGAATTACTAAAAGAGATAATAATAGATCTAGGATCAATGGAGCTGAGAGATAAAACCGGACGAATATGTATGCTGAAATCAGAAGTAAGATGCTCAGAGAGAATAGTAGTGCCAGGGCGCACACAAATGATTTGTTACGTAAAAGTGAACGAGGAAACTAGAGGTGAAATGATTTTCGAACCTAATCACAAATTCGAGAAAAAGAAAGAACTGCCATTAGCCAGAGAGATAGTGTACGTAAACGATAACAGTGAAATTCCAATCAATATTACAAATTTTGACGAGGAAGACAAAGTCATTTACGAAAACGAAAGATTGGGAAAGTTAACACCGATGATGGACATCGAACTTCCAACAGCAAAAACTGAAGGAACTGAGGAAGAATTATGGACTATCGACAGTCAGCTACTAAACGAAGCTGAAAAAGAGCAACTACAAAAACTGCTAATGGAATTTAAAGATATATTTGCAGCATCTGACTTAAATCTCGGTACAAGCGATGTGACGCAACACACGATACCATTAACGGATGATACCCCCATAACATTACGGCCATATCGGTTGGCAGAAGCTCAGAAATCTGTAGCAGAAAAAGAAGTTCAAAAGATGTTAGACGCAGGAGTAATCGAACCAAGTTGCTCGCCATGGCAATTCCCAGTGGTCATGGTAAAGAAAAAAGACGGAACACAACGGTTCTGTATAGATTATCGACGACTCAACGCGGTAACAAAACGGGATACATACCCGTTACCGGATATAAATGAAATGTTACAAATGTTACACGGAGCAGCCTATTTTACATCGCTAGATTTAAAAAGTGGTTATTGGCAAATAAAAGTCAAAGAGGAAGACAGAGAAAAAACTGCTTTTACTATCGGAAAAGATTTATACCAATTCAAGAAAATGCCTTTTGGACTAACCAACGCACCAGCTTCATTTCAGAGATGTATGAATTTTGTGACGCACGGCATTAAACAATGTATGGTATATATTGATGATTTATTAATTTATTCTAGCACCTTCGAGCAACATTTAAAAGATATCCGTAATGTATTCGTTCGACTGAGACAATGGAAATTAAAATTGAAACCATCAAAATGTGATTGGGCAAAGGAAAAAGTCACCTTCTTAGGACATATTGTGTCAGCAAAAGGCAAAGAACCAGATCCAAGAAACATCGAAAAGATAAAGAATTGCCCCAGCACCAAAGACAGTCACGCAAGTGCAAGAATTCTTAGGCTTATGTGGATACTACCGAAAGTTCATCAAGAGTTATGCAACCATTGCGAAACCAATACAAGAATTGACCAAAAAAGATACCCCGTTTATATGGGAAAAGGAACAACAAACAGCCTTTGAAACACTCAGAGATAAACTGATATCAGCACCAATACTCGTACACCCAGATTTCAAGAAACCGTTTTTGTTAGCAACTGACGCAAGTGGATATGCATCGGGAGCAGTCCTAGGACAATGGGATGACGAGAAAAGAGAACGAGTTATTGGATATTATAGTCGAACGTTCAAGAAACATGAAAAGAACTACTCTGTGACCGAAAGAGAAGCATTAGCGATAATTCAAGCTATTAAACATTTCAAATATTTGTTATGGGGTCACGAGATATATATCACTACAGATCATCAACCATTGGTATGGCTAGGCCAACATAAAGAAGCCTCGAGTAGATTAATGAGATGGGCGATGCAGTTGCAAGAATACTCGCCGTATATAAAATTCAAATCAGGAAAAGCCAACGCTAACGCAGACTGCATGTCAAAGATTTGTATTTGAGGAACTGATGGATCAGGATGTAAGACGCATATGCATGATCATCGCAGAAGACATCGACTTTACAAAGCTGAAAAATGAACAGAAAGAAGACGAAGAGTTGAAAACAATAATCGAATTCATGGAAACCAATGATATGAAAATCTTCGACAACAATAGTAAACTAAAAGAGCATATGGAAAAACACAGACACCGATATACATAGAGAAGGGATGGTTATTATTAATGGATGGCGAGAAAAGACTTATGTGCTTACCAGAGAGTAGACGAAAAGAAGTACTGATGCAATATCATGATGGAAAACTTGGAGGACACATGTCAGCAAAAAAGACGGAAGCAAGACTGCGTCAAAAATATTATTGGCCAAATATCGGAGAGGACGTAAAAGGGTGGATAAAGAATTGTCTAATATGTGCAACAAGGAAAAGCACAGGAAGTAAATTGAAAGCACCGTTAAAGCCAATGCCAATTCCACCAGAACCAATGACGATGATTGCAATGGATGTAGTAGGACCATTACCAGAAACCAACGATGGAAATACCTATATATTAGTAGTGACAGATTATTTATCAAAATTCCCGGAAGCATTCGCAATACCAGATCAAAAGGCCAGAACAATAGCGAGAATCTTAGTAGAAGAAATATGCTGTAGATACGGAACGCCCAAACAGATCCTGACTGATCAAGGAACCAACTTCATGAGCGAAATCATAGAGGAAGTTACAAATTACTTCAGAATTGCAAAATTGAGAACATCACCGTACCATCCGCAAACAAACGGTCAAACCGAACGATTTAACGGCATATTAATTGAAATGATGTCAAATTATGTAAGCAGACACCAAAAGGATTGGGATAGATATATAAATCTATGCCTCATGGCTTATAGAATGTCAATACATTCAGCAACAAAAATGAGTCCATTCAAATTAATGTACGGCAGAGAATGTAACATGCCGATAGACTTGGAATATCAACCGCCAATATCACAGTATATGGAAATTGATGACTATGTAACGGGATTCAAAGAGCGAATGCAAGAGATCTGGAAAACAGCAGGTATGAATATTAGATTTAACCAAGAAAGCTATAAAGAATTGCACGATAAAAAGAGAGACGTGCGTGAGCATAACTTTCAGGTTGGAGATTGGGTAATAATCGCAACGCCAGAAATTATCCCAGGAGTAGCCAGAAAATTACAAAGATGTGGTAAAGGACCATACGAGATAATGTATGTAAACGAGAATAACGCTCGAGTTAAATTGGTCAATAACCCACTCACTAGACCTATCTACGTAAACGTGAGCAGATGCAAAGCAATACCAAGAACAATAACAAGAGAACCAGAAAATCGAGGTATGCAAACTAGATCACAAACTCAACAACTGAGTATAAACGGTACTAACGATGAGTCGAAAATAGAAGCGACAGCAAATAATACCGTAGAGGAACCTAAACCGGATGAATCCAAAATAACTCTAAACGCGACTCAAGATAATGTAGACAAGATGGATATAATAGTGAAAGCCATCAGAGAAATAATGCCGGAATGGGTCGAAGGAAAAGGATGGATGAGAATAGTAAACAAAGCGGGAAAAATCGCAATGGATTATGCTAAAGGAGCAGAACCCACCAAAGCAATGGAATCGTACAGGAACATACCCATGATCTTCACTATGGCAGTATGTAGAAGGACGTACCTCTTACATATCGCAGTACAACACAGAAATACCAAAGATAATAAGACATAATTCAAACTATGCTAGAAATGCGGACGACGCACAATAACACCAAAGAAGAAGGACAAACACATTAATGTTCGCAGTCGCAGCAATGCTCTCAAACAGTTCTGAGAGAACTACTAAAAACAGGATCATCGTTCAAAGAAAAAGACAATGGGAGAAAATAATGTATCTACACTATGCACTGAAAATCGGACAAGCAGTGCAATAAAATTTATTAACAGTAACAGGCGACAATCAGAAGAGAGAAAATGATGGAAACAATCCAAACATATGGGAAGCTTCGACGCCAAACAAGACGAAGCAGCAGCAATTGATGAAATGGACCTACGAAGGCCATCACCTTAAATATTCAATGTAACTAATATGGTAAGGACGAAAGTTCTATTGAGAAACAATATATGCTCACTATCCTTCCAAAAAACAAAAAGCATGTTGAATATGGGAAGGACAAATCACACAACCATCCAAAAGAACAATACGAATCGAGATAGAAAGGAACAACATTGAATGATAATAACAACATAAAGATGGCAATCGAATAGCAAAGATTCAAGCAAGAACAGAGAATAAAAGAAATGGACGATATAAGCGAGAATAAAAAAGTATAACATACGAAGGAAATAATGAAAAATAATAAATGTCGAGGACGACATTTCAAAGAAACCCCGGATGGAGGTAATAATGCTGAAGGAGGAAGTGAAACAGCAAAGGATCAAGGCGATCAAAATGCAGAGACGAAAAACAATCCGCACAACAAGAGAAAAGTATCAACTAAAGAAAAAGACGTTCAAAAACGAGCAACAGCAATACAGGGAAAGCGAAACAAAGGGATGATGTTACTACAACAAAGAAAATCAAAACCGACCGACACCGGCTACAAAAAATAATGATATTAACAACGTCCATCAAGTTACTGAAGCCGACGAAAAACTCACAAAAGGAAATAAAATCTTCAGAAATACAACAATAAAATGGAGAAAGGAAGCTAGCAAAGAAATGCCTACAACTGAAATGAATACCAAGCATAAGTGCCAATTCGAAACCAAATAGGAAAACCAGGAAAGATGGAAATACGATCCGAAAACCCATCATCATGTCAAACCACCAAAGATGTATGTAGAGATGCTACAGAAGATAGAAACGTAAAAATCCAAGTAAAGCCAGGAATAGGCAAACTCGCCCGAATAATAAACAAAGATAGAAAGCCATGACAAGTATGTATAAATAAATTATCGATTGTTGGGAAATGAAAATGAAAGCAGGAAAGAAATGTGAATGGGATAGCCTAGAAGGCAATGCAGAATATATAATATGTGCCAACAATGATATAATAATAACATGCACATTAGCCAAAACCTGGAGAAAAAATACAAAACAAAGAAGAGCCTAAAACGTCGATACGAAATAAAGAAATAATAATAAAAGTAAATCAGACCCAAAGAGTGGAGAAGAAATAATAGTCGAAAATATGGGCAAAGAACCCATTACAAAAGTTTGTAGATTCGAAACTAAAAGGAACGGAACGAATGAAAGAATCAATGTCAATCAAATGAAGATATCAAAAACCAAAAATACCGCATCCCAACCAAAAGAAAGCGTGGAAGTATATAGTACATGTTCAGAAAGGAAGAGATGATTACTGGAAATCAATAACCAGAAAGTTACTACGAGAATCAATTACGACAAAACGTCCGGAAAAGGAAACAAGAGAAGAACCGTATCAACGACAGATCAGAGAAAGTAAACAAGTATAAAAACATAGAGTCAATGAAGCAATGAAGAAGAAATAGTAATGAAGACACAGGTGAAAAACCTATCACAAAATCTGCGTATACGAGAACAAAGAAACGAACCAAGAAACAAAAAATCATGTGAAACAAGCAACGATAACGAATCGAAAGTATCCGATACCGACGAAAGAAACTCGGAAAATTGTAACCACCAAAAGGGAACTCATGAGCATTGGAGAACGATAACAAGGAAACCACTCAAATCAAATGCGACAGATCAACACTAGAATAGAAACCACTGAGAGAAAACCAGGAAACAAACATGGAAAAAGGAATGATCAGACGACAGCCAAATCTCATTCACAAGCACTCGATAAACTCCAGAAAGCACAAAATGTACAACCAAAGAAAGAATATGGAGACAACCAGCAAGAAAATAACACCATGCAGCCTAGAAGAATACATGATTAAAATGATCGGATACAACAGCAGTAATAAGCAGCGTAGTAATGCAAAATAATCAACTAGTAAGAACCACCAAATGCGGAAGAAACCAGCGAAGAGAAGATTAGGCCGGCAGAGAAAAAGTTCAATTACGATAATCGAATTAGAACAGATATGATACACGGAGAAAACGAGGAATATGAAAATCATAGGAATCTAGTTACAGCGAGCGGACTCGTTAAAAGAACGCCATTATCGAACACAACAATGGCCAACGATGATGTATACAGATAACGAACGAGAAATACGGGATATAGCGGACACTGCGTAAGATCCCGGAGAGCGATGTGTAAACGAAAAAAGACGTTGGTATATAGTGTAAAATATTATGTAGTAATAATAGTAGTAATAGTAATGCCACATAATAAATGACAAAATGTGTCAAGAAATAGGAAGGCAAAAGAAATGAATGCGATGATAATGATATTATAACTAACAGATGAACCGATTAAGCAGATCAAGCAAAATCAAGTTAGAATACCTCCGTTCACAGAAGGAAGTCAAACACGCACACGCCAAGTAATTAAGATTGCAGAATTAAAATCAAGGAATATACCTAAGATCAAGGAGTCGAGGCAACTCGTGGAGAACGACAATGTGAATTAATGACATTAATACGAACAATTGCCAAACCAGTGACAAATACTCATACCTAGTATTAAAGGAAAGTGTGAACAGAGGTCTACAACAAGCCATAAGACTAAAGAGCAACAGGAACAATACTACAATTACAGAGAATAATGAAACAATTAACAATCAGAGATGCAAGCTGACGAAAAATTAGAAGACTAACGTAGTAATCAACAGCAACGTAGACCAGCAATTGGGTGAATGGATAGCATCGATGCAGATTCACACCCAGAAACGGATCACAGTAGAAGTAAAAATAAACGTCCGTGTAAATATGTAAAAATAAACGACAGACAAGCAACGTCAAATAATGTGAAAATTTTGTAGATATGCAGACGATCATCGAGAAAATTAGAGGAAGCGAGAATCCTCCGAAACTACGAGACGAATAATGAAGAAAAATCAAAGTGTGAACGATATAAAGGAAGACAAAAATGTTGCAATGCAAGAAGATTAATGAGCGAGAACAGACGAAATGGAGCCAGATATGCCACAATGTAATAGAAGTGATAGAAACAAAAACAACATAAAATGCCCTGGATTAACGAATATGGAAAAAGAAAGACCCTACAACAAGGATAATAGCCAACAACAAAGAATCAACATCATTAGCCAATGCGAAGTAAAATGTGAATGGAAGGAGTATAAGGAAGCCGAAGTCACGCAAACGGAATGTGAATATAACGAGACACTATGCGAAAAATGTCAAACAACATCATAACGAAAGACATGAAAAGACGCAACCACAAAGTATGCATCAAGAGAGAGGAAATGCGAATTCTGGTGAGTCATCGACAATGGAAAAATAGAAAATGGAACATCGAACCCAAAAGAGGAACAAATATGCGATCTATAGAAGGAATATGCGCAAACAACTGCGACAGGAAAGATAAAGTCAAATTAAAGGAACATTGGAACAAATGTAGCGGCAAACCAGTCAAATGCCCTTTGAACTGTTTAAATTGCAAGCACAATTCCAATTACGAATGCAAAAGCATATGATCGGAAACAGCAAATCGAGCATACGAAATCTATGAACAATAGAAGTTGCATGGGAAATAAAGCCCTACGAACAGAAAATGATGCACAAAAAGCAATAATAAGAGAGATATTAAGAATCCAGAAAGAACTTCGAGAGAAGCCAAAATAGCAACTCAAGAAAATGCCGAAATAGAAAGAAAATGCAACAGATGACCACACCCAGGAACAGAAACCAACACTTGATAAGCCAGAAAAATCCTACAGCACCATTCATATGGAAAATAACCGAATTTGCAGAAAAGCTCCAGAGAGCAAAAGATGGAACACAAGAACTAATATCCCTCAAATAATTATGGAGAATGGATAAAATTGGCATTAGACTATAATCAAATGGAGATGGAAATGCAAGAAAAACAGGCCACCCATACAGTGTCTTCATCAGAGTAGGAAGAGGAGATTATCGATGAATATAAACGGCGCCTTTAAACAAAATAATATATAAACGATGAAAGGACAAGAGAACCGCAACCCAATCAGAACAGGAAATGAACCACGAGGAAGGCCAACAACTGACTGGAATACAGCAATTGGAACACACGTTCTATCCAAACAACGATTGAAGGAGAAGATTCTGCGAGAAGATAATCTGTAAATAAAATTAGAAGTGGAAGAAGCCAGACAGAAATGTAAGAGAAAAGAAAAGTGTACATAAGTAAATAAATAATAAAAATCAATATAAAAACAAAAATACAAAACCGAATCGAAAAAACAAAAATTCAAAAAATAATAGATATTTAATGCAAGCGGGAACAAGAAGAGATAACAATACGATGAGAGAAGACCAGAATTCGATATGAGGACGAGAATACGGAAAACCAGAGGAGGAAGAGAAAGTTGATACAAACTAGCAGCAATGCAATTATATACATAAAGACTATGACGGAATAAGACGGCAACGCGAATCATAAAAAGCGATTATACCACAATGAGAGTGAAGACGAGAAGCTGAGAAAAGAGAACAAGAGAATTTAACGTTTATAAGATAATAAAGTATACCAGACCGACAAGCAAGAAATGCCGCACAAGGATTTATTTTACGGAACGCCCAACTACAGACAGGTAACATGACATTTATGGTAAGGGAAACTCGCAAATGGAAAAAGGGAAGACAGCAAAACGAGAACCCTGAGGAATTTCAAAACCTGCCCATTTAGAATTCAATATGACTCAGAAACAAGCGAAACAGATCAAAGGACTTCGACAATCGAAATAGACAGTGATGAAAAGGGACGAGAAAAGGTAACGATAATAAAGAATTTCGAAGATCCAACAGAACTAATATGGAAAAAAGAGACTATAAATAGAACATTCGAAGAGAGAATTAAAACTTTCAAAGGAAACCCAAGAGCAGCAGAATTTGCGAGTCAAGGGTACTGTCAAACAGCCAGAGGAATAATGTGTGAAGGATGCAAAAATCAACAGCCAATACCAGATCAGAATGTCAAAAAACTAAAGCACAAGAGAAAATGTATGTATAAACAAGAAAAAGAGTCAAAGAATATCGAAATATAATTACAATCAGCAAATGAAGATATCTTGAGATCGACCAAACGAGAAACCATAAATGCTATATCAGGAGTAAGATACCAAGAAAGGAAAAATAATTTAAAGAGATAGCTAATAATTAGAATGTAGATTCGACCAAGCAATATCCGAGCAATCAAGCGATATCAAGAGAAACCTAAAGAGAATCGTGACAAATCAATAAAGAAGCTATTTTGGAGCAGTATCAATGTGTGACATGTTGGCAGAAACATGTCGAAATAATTTATATTCCTTGTGGACATGCATGGTCACATGTGAAGCATGCGGGTTAAAAGTCGATATATGTCCAGTATGTAGAAAGCCGATCAACGGGCGGATCAAAGGATTCCGTTTCGCTGAATCAATAGAAATAAAAACAACAGTTAAAAAGTGTAATAAGATAACGTAAAAACCAAAAATTGAATAAACTCAAAACAACAAAAATCGAATGAATTACAATTATGGATAAAAATTTGATAGAAGTAAAAAGAAATAATCAATATTAATATTCAAATACAATGAACCAAAACGAGATGATAAGCCAAAAGTAGAGAACTGCAACAGAAGGACAAAGAGTCAAAATCCGAAACCAATCCGAAACAACTAAAGAGATAAAGAGGAATGGCAACAAAGGTCGAGAGATAAAGAAATTAAATCAGTAAAGAGAACTACTGAGAGATCGTTAAAGAAAAAAATAAAAATAGAACAAAGAACAAGATTCCGAAGGAATAACAGAACCATATCAAGAGAGAAGAGGAGTTAGTAAAAGAATCATCGCAGAACAAAACCAAACACAACACAAGAAAGGAGATCAAATGAAGAAAGACAGAAACAAAGGAAACGAAAGATGGGACAGTGATAAAGACAAAGAGCAGAGATACGGAAGAAGGAAAGAGACATAAAGATTATACACAAATGCAGGAGAAATTGGCAATTAAGCACCCCAAAACCGAATAGAGACCAAAAAACCCATGAACAAGCCAAGAGTGGGCAAAGACAAGCAAGGACTTTCACTGGAAAACGAAGTGGTAATGCGGAGAAGAAGGAGCGTACAAGGAATGACTGGGAAGCACGCGACCAACATTATATTCAGCAAATAGCCGAAGAAGAAGATTAGAAACAGAGCTTACAAAACTCAAATGGGAAGATCGAAAAAGGAATCAACAAACTAAGAATCCAAGGGCCAAAACCATCAAAGAAATTAGAGTAGCCAGAACGATAGACAGAAAGAATGCTGACTCGATAACTGATCAGCAAGAAAATGGCGAATAGAGTGTAGAATATTTGAAGACGCCAACCGGCAAAACAATCTAACTATATAGTGAATTAAGGCAGGAAATTGCTATTAAACAGACCAGAATAAAGAGATGCAGATCGAGCAAGGACGAAGCTCACCGAAAGACGGATACAACGAATAAAAACGGAAAAGAAAGAAAGTTGGATCAAACTAGAAGCAGGAAAATGGAAGGACCCAGTACCAGGAAGCCAAAAAAGAGATAAGACGATTACCCAAGAAATTGCTGAATACCGAAGATTGGGAGCTATGGGAGCAGATTGAAGAGGCAGAACATACACTCGACGATTACAGTAACCAAATAAAAACAATTAGAATTCAACGAACGAATCAAAAAGAATAAAAGACAAGGCTCAGAAAAAACCGACAAGACCATCAAAATGCATCGACAGTTAAATCAAAAATATCGGAAACACACACGAAAACGAATGAAAGACGGCAACCAACAATTACGAAGATAACAGAATCCCACAGAGGGACACCGAGGAGTTGCAGTATTTAAAGAAATTCAGTTGAGACATCAACTCGAAGTCAACGAACAGTTGAAAGAACAAGTTAAAGCAACGATAGAAACGATAAAACAAGGATATAGGAAAATAGCAGAATCTAGGAAAAGTTGAAAAGTTAAAAGCGTTGAAAACACGCATCGTGGAAACGCAGGTAGAGGAATTAACCGAAAAGCGAAATATCTTCTATCTCTTAGACGAAGAGATACAAATATCAATACTTAGCGTGAAGAAAGATAACACTAAAAACCGACCACCAATCTGCTTTATTGCCCATTATACCAACTGAAATTATAAACCAAGTACCACGCCGAATCCCCGATGAAGGATTCGGGAGACGGACGAAGCGGCAATATAAACTAAAGAGAAAAAGTGTAAAGGAAACAAAAATAAAAAACGATAAAAACAAAAATTATAATCGATGTATATTTAGTATGAATCAAATGAAAGTAGAAATCCGAATGAATCTAGAAGACGGAGAATACGTACCGAGCCAATTCAATTAGTAAGAACCAATCCGAGCAAGACCCACCTGAGAATTACAGTAAAAGATGGAGAGCCGAAAGAAAAGCCAATGGCAAGATAGTGGAGGACAAAGAATCAAAATCGCCCGAAAAACAACAGTTAATACAGCAAAACACTAGGTTAATATAATAAAACGAAACAACATCCAGCATGGGAAAAACAGAAACAAGAAGAGAAAATGAACGATGAGCGAATAGCCGAATAAAGACCGTGTATCCTGGAAGATTATTGGAAAACCGAAGCAGAACGAATGAGAAACAGCAGAAAAAGCGAACAGAGATATGTAATACAACTAGAAGACAGTTGTAAAGAAGCCAGAGAGATAAAAGAAAGTCATCAACAAACTCAGGAACAATAAAACAAACAGAACAGCTCCAGGAAGCGAGACGAAAGCTGAAAAGCAAACAGCTACCGAAAAATTAAACACGTCAACTAAAAAAAGCAACGAAGAAAAGAAATCTCAAAGAAAATCACAATCAACAGAGGAATCAAAGAACAAAGACGATTAAAAGAACTCCCAAAAAAATAACAAGCGATCTAAAGCCAAGGTCAAGTAATGAGATTTTCAGAAACAAAACAAGTAGGACTGCGAGATACACCCAACTCCCAGAAAAAGAGAAAGATAAAAAGCTAAACTCCACTGTAAATAAACGAAATAACCTTGTAAATAAATACAAAATTAATTACTAATCAAAATAGAAGTTATGAACCCAAATCTGTGGATAATAAATGAATAAGAGTGTGACACGAAACCGTGGAAAATGCAGAAATCCAACCACTTCAGTAACAGAAGAAGACCTGTGCCGATTCAAAGAAATCTTTGCGAAACCCTGATATATGGAAGAATCACAAAATAACTCCAATGTATGCAATGTCCCAAAAAAAAACAAGAATTAAACAGAATATCGAGAGAACCCAAATAATGGTAACAACCCTACGAAAATAATGAAATAGCCATAAATAGAACAGAGATAAAGAAACAAAATTACAAACAAATTCAAAGAAAAGCCAAAGCAAATCCCAATAAAACCAATTCAGGAAATTCAAATCGTCTTATCAATCGAAAGACAAAAAAACAATCAACGAAGAATGAACCCTACAACAGGTCTATCAACGAACTCTATACACCGATTGTTATAACCTCTTACATCATATCCTAAATGCGCTCACCCACTAGACAAAAAACAAGCAAAGGCAAATACCCCAATCAGCAAACTACAGAAAAATGTCAGCCCAATCCAAAAATACAATCAAGTTAGCAAACTCAAGACTCTCCAGTTTCATCAATCCACCTCAAGATCAACCCAGCCGAAAGCGAACCCAGGCCGCAGCGATTCATCAAAACAATATAACTGAGTATCAGAATGTATATTGATTGGAACTGAACTTATAAAACTGCCAGATTAACGAACATCCAATTTGATTACGTACTGTACGACCTTAAGTCCATCTTGCCTGATGATTTAACTTACGTAAAAATTTTATGAATTGAAAATTGAAAATGAAATATTACATTTTGAAATATCAATGAATTTGCGGGTCGCATTTACGGCACCCCCGAGTGTTTTATGAGCCAGAAACGTAACGGCCTTGAAAAATGTTTAATATCAAAACAAGACACAACCAAAAACATCAATTTAAATAACCTGGAAACACAATTAAACCACATAAAATCGAGAAATAAGATAAATATAAAATAACAAAATAATTAAAATATAACAAAAGGCACAAGATCCGCACGAACCTACACAAATGAACCAAGAAAACACACAAATTCGACGAAATGAAAATCAATTAAGTTTCATAAAGAATAAATCGAAAATTTGGAATTAGTAATAAATAAAATTCGGATAAAAATATAAAATAAATCAAAAAATATCAAATAAAGAATATAGAAATTTCTAGAAATAACAGGTAGAATTTGTTTTACTGCATCAAATTTTACACTCATAAATGGTATATACTGATCCATTCACAGTTACTTAACCATTTAGACCATTTTGAAACCATTTTTCAAACATTTGAAATGTTTGTAATCTTATTTTCAAATCGTGTGAAACATTAAACCTTATTTTCCAAGCTATAGAACTAATTCACTGATTAGGTGAGAAATATATTTATGTTGGACCCTCTTTCCATCACGTTCAAGCACTCTGTGACTCTGCTGAACGCAGACTGGGAGAAGCATTATGCTTTCTGTGATGATATTTTAGCTATTGTATGACAAATTTTTGGAAGGTATGAAGGTAAATTCTGTTAATTTGTCCTAACAATAAATATTATTATATGTATAAAATTGTTTAAATATAACTCTTTTTAAAACTAAATTAAAATGTCGAAATTTTTCCGGCCCACAGCCGACACATAACGCAAGAAAAATCTCATAGTACAGAGGCATGTAAGTGCGTGGAAAATCGCCTGATATGTACCCCGTGAAGACCGCGGCGCACGCAGCGGTCGTAACGTCATTATCTAAGCTGAGCGAGAAATAAAAAGTCTGCGCTTCTCGTCTCGGTCTGTAAAATCGACCAAATATGCACATACGGCTTAAAATGTATCACACCGATATCCAGTGGCACTCAATAAATATAATATGAACCAATGCGCTAGGCCTATAAAGAAGGGACTGGGTAAATTAACTGAAATCGTTGTTATAATATTTTGGATTAACATTTTGAAATAAATAAAATTTATTGGGAATCATTGAATTCGATTAAATTGAGATTATTATAAATTAAAATAACATGAGTTAAAAGTAAAGTGTTTTATGGCTAAAATAAAGTAAATATTGGTTAAAGATATTAAATGCTCGAAATTATGATAGGTATGACAAATGATTCATCAATTAAATATTATATCATTCAATAAAGAAATCTGATCTTTGTGTAAGACATATGATTGATACTATCAACCCCGATAGAATGAAAGCAATTAGAATCGAATCATGATTTCAGATAAAATATGTCATAAATAAAAGATTCCGAATAAAGATAATGGAACCTTAAATCAATTAGTGAATTCAAATTGAGTAACACACGTATTCACTAATAACATTTTGATAAATTGAGGAAGTGATTGAGAAAAATCAAGCGTAGATAAATCCATCGATTAATAATTAAAAATGAACAAGATAAAAATAAACGTTGAAAATGAAATCAATTTATGGTAACAATAAAAATGATTAAATAGTCAGATAATATGAAGTAAACCCCGTAAACTAGTTTGGTAAAGTAAAGTATCAAAGATAATAATATAGCTGCCTTAATGAAACTAGATTAGAGATTAAAGATTAGAAATACAGATGATGAAATAACCTAAGACAGTTTCCCTTAGAAACAGTAATTGATTAAATTAAAGAAAACGGATCCACGATTTAAAAACATTAGCATTAAAATCCTGTGGCAAAGATAGTTGATCCAAATAGCCTTAGAAAATATAGAAACTGAAAACAGATGTTCGATATTTATACTGAAATACAATCTCTATAGAACTAGAATAGTTATAAAATTTATAAAATAGGTCTAATATCATAAATTCAGGATTACAGTAAATAATAAAAATGAACGAAATTACGTAAATTAAATGAAAATGAAAAAAAGTTTAAGACAAAGATTATATTAATATCAATTAATTCCTCGAAGCGAAGTGTATAACAGAAGGATCCGCATCTATTTAGAAACTCGGTAAGGTAGAATCCAAAATTGCTAATAAAGTCATTAAACAGTCAACGAAATAACTTACCGGAAATCGAGATAATCGAGTGTAGGCGAACATTGACCAGTATTCTGAAATATGACACGAATACAATCACCCGGGATGTACAACGTAAATCACCTTAGTCACGCTAAGTTGTAATGTAAATACCGACGAAATCATTCGCCCACAGGAACAACC
>CM039680.1:73843549-73953549 GCA_022537955.1 Schmidtea mediterranea
TGGAGATGAAAGAAGGCATTCCAATCAATATTTAGTTACATGTTCGATGAAAATAATAAATGGGATGCGAATAATAGTAGGATTAATGTACATGAAACACATGATATTTAAAATCTGGATCCGACTATGAAATTATTTCCAATGGTCTATAGAGGTATATTACTTTATTATTATTAATAATTTATTATTATTTAGTTGATAGAAACAAAAAATTGATCCGTGGGTAGAATCAAACGGTGGATGGAAGCTATTATTCAAGTTGCCGCAGAAGCCAACGCTCTGATATTTATATCGAGAATTGCAAATTTTATTAAAACTATTCACTGGGAGTATCTGTTTATATTTATGTAACAAGGTTTATCATAGATTTTAATAAATATTTCTTTGTTATTTTATTAATAAAAAACTATATTTTTAAGATATTGATTAATTACATGTACATTCTTCATCACCACAAGATTCTATTCATAATATTTCTATAACATGATTCAATACAATCTTAAAATTCGGTAGGCTCATCTTTAATAATTTCGGTAGCTCTTCAACATTAATTTTCTTCAGAATCATTAATAATTTCAGTATCTCCATCATTAACAATTCATCACTCTGACATCCAGAATCACTCTGACATTCAGAATCGCAATCCGATTCTTTACTCAATGCTTCAACTAGAGTCAACATATCTCTAATTTTTACACCCGGTTATTTCTTCAAGTTTATCAACAAAAGTTATTAAATATTCTAACCAAAAATAATTAATTATTTATATTTATATTTTACCTTTTTCAGACATCATTTTAACACTATTTAAAAACTAATTATAATTTTGTTTATAGAATAACAAAGAAACATTAATACATTTTTTAAATTTTAAAACACTAAAATAACTGTTTAAAGTCTAGCAGTAACAATTTTCCAGATTGGAGAAAAGCACATCGTTTTGATCTGCTTTATATCTTTGGATGTTATTGTTATATACCAGTTTTCCTGCTCTTTGATCCAATTCTGTAAATTCATCATAATATCGGTATATTGATTGGTGAAGAAAGCATTTTCATTGCATTTAAATTGGAATGATCTTTTTGAATGTATTATCAATATCCTTGATATCTAACATTGAGAGAGTACCAGCAAGAGATTGAAATTGCGTTTTATTGAGTTTGACTGGATTTGCCAATTGCATATTGATAGGCTCCTTTAAAAAATTACATTTATAATTGTGGAACATCTTGAAACTGGTTGGAACACTTATTTTCTGGTCATGTTTGATTTATGATCTTTATAATGTGTGACGCACTTTATACCCTTGACAGATACTGATTTAACCATCAGAATCATGCATGATCACAAAGACAATGCATGATAAGTGCAGATAAGTGCAAGACAAGTGCGTGACTGGAAAACTGTATGTGAATTAACTCGTTGGATTTGTATATGATTTTACGCATTCATCTATATAAAATGTATTATTAATATCACGTGTTTATTATCATTATTATTATTATTATATTATTATTATTATTTATTATTATTATTATTACTATTATTACTATACTAATAAATTACTATTTTTATTATTGTACCAACATCAAAAATAAAACTATTACTATTCAAAAACATTTATATTATTATTATTACCAAATAAAACTAACAAAACAACAAAAATAAAATACAAAAACATTATACCAACACTAAAACTGTCAAAACAAACAAATAAATACAATTATTCTTAACAGTTTCATTTTGAATTTCGTATTGAATTTGTAAGATTCCATTCCACATAGCGTTGATATCTGAAATCACAAACAGCTACACCCCAGAATGGCAGGTATTCATTTTTCCAACTCCTTGACATTCGGTTTATTTCATTGTCCCAAGAAGCTTGCTTAATGAGATTGGAAATATCTATTCTTGTTTCATTGTATATTAACTGTTGATGCAAGTGACGGCTTCTTGATTCTTCAAAAATCTCCTTTATTTTGAGATAGTAATAAATAATGCCGATCTATTATCATTGGGACATATTGGTCTAAAAAATATAAAAAATGAAAATAAAAAAAGATAAATTTACCGTATTTCAGCGATATTTTTTTCTTGGGCATAGCATACATAATATTTTCCATTTTTAAAAATGAGATCAAATGATAAGCAAGTAGTTTTTAAACAATCATTAGCCAATCAGATATCGATCAATCCGGTGATTTCATTTGTGTATGTCACAAACAATATTTGTATTCTAGATCCGCACCCTTAATTATAACTATTGCCCACTAGCAACACGTTAACACACATTGGGTTGTATTTTAAAGCCTCAGTGCAGGAATAATTCTGGTTCGAATCCTCCTCTCTTAATGGTGGCAAATTGAGAATTTTTTCATAACGAATGGTTCTTCACGATTTTTCGGTACGGTTACCTAATTTCATGTTTAATGTTTCATCTTACTTCTCTATTATTGAGAAAGCTATTCAACAAGTTATAAAAATTTAAGTTTCTGGATTTTTAAAATATTTGAAAGTGTAGACTTATTTTACTATATTCGCGAGTCAGAATCATGTAATACTAAGAATATGTAAAATTATAATGAAATGCAATGATGTTTGTGAACACATGTTAATTTCTTTTCAGCTGTTCGCCACTGTTAACTGGTGTTGTTGTAATCTTCATTATACGATTGAACTGATCAGTTGTTTTATTAGAATATTTTACTTATTGAACTTGATTCTGATTTTTTCATTAAGTTTTGATTTTTTATCTAATTATTGATTTTCTTAATTCATTTTTGATAGTACCAATGCTCTTATTTAAATATATAATATCATCATATAATCGTTTATAGTCTTTTTAAGTCTCATATGTATGTTCAAATCGAAAATTTTCTTAAATTTTTTTTTATTTTTCCATTTCTTAGTAAATTTTTGATGGAGTTTTCAATATCTAGGCCTATCTATTATACAAATATCCTCATACAGTGTCGGATAGCATCTTGTTGATTTTTACTTGAGGTTAAACATTGAGTTTGGCATATTAAAACTATAATATTATTAATTTCTTTATCATTTTCAAAACTTATAATTAATATTTATTGTTATAGTAAAGTGTGTGTGTTGTGTGTTTAAATTAGTATAAAAGTAATTGTTATTTCAATTTTTATCATTAAAATGATTGTACCGAGCGCAGTTCAAGCTATGAATGAAATTAAACTTATGTAATTTATTATTATATTATTATATTACTTGTTTTTTGTGATTATTTTAAGTTATTAAAGACGTCTGGATTCTTATCCAGAAATAAATGGATTCATCGGAAAGCAGCTCATATTCAGACTTGATTTCAATTCATACTTCAATATGGATATTTACTGATCGATGGCTTCCTTGGGATACGAAAAACCAATTGTCAAAGATATGACGAATACTGTGGTGATGGATGTCATTTGCTTGAGCGATATCGAATATGTGAATGGGCTTTGAATGCTCTTGACATACTCTATAGTAGAATTATCTCTTTAGAATATTTAATTGTATATGTCGTGGTTTTCATTATATTAGTATAATATAATAATGATAATAATGATAATAAATATAATATATATTATATATAAAAATTATAAATATAATAATTAATAATAAAATTAATTGACTGGATTAACAAACAATTTATTTTAATAATATAATAATTTACAATATTATCTTATTAATAGTAGTTAATTTAAATTTAAATTTTAAATATATGACCTTTGAGATTTTGAATGACTTAAAATTGATGAGTATCCGCTTGAATGAGTCATGGTCTCTGTTTAAATGACCTTGAAAAATATGATGAGTCACCCAATGACTTTGGACGAGTCATGGTCTTTGTTTAAATTACCTTGAATAAATATGATGAGTCATCCAATGACCTTGAATGAGTCATGGTCTCTGTTTAAATGACCTTGAAAAAATATGATGAGTCATCCAATGACTTTGGACGAGTCATGGTCTTTGTTTAAATGACCTTGAAAAAATATGATGAGTCATCCAATGACCTTGAATGAGTCTTTGTCTTTGTTTTAAAAATTTTTTGTACTTTTGGACTTAGAAAAATTTTCTTTCAGCGGGGGGGTACTGTGCTGGATGTTACATGTGCTGAAGGTGACACATCCCACTACTTAGTATCAATAATAGAGAACATTGTTGTTATAATAGGGATAAGAGTAAGAGAGCTAGTGTGTGAATATTTAACATAACAAAGGGTGTACCGGCCACAGAATAATCATCAACACAGACGACGATAAGAGAACTATGAGAATGGACATAACAACGAATGACATGAAAGTATAGGTTAACATTTGAGCACAGGCCTTCTATTGGCAGCTCGTTGGACCCATGGATCATTCGGTCAATTATAGCATTAGCAATAGCGCTCACTTTTTGCGGACGACCTACCCTCTCGAATACAGTTCCAACGTTGCTTAGCAACGGGTGCCGAGTAGTAAGCGAAAGAATATTTGTATGGGGTTGTCTAGGTAACATTATAGTTCACATATTACATCAGAAACCCACCAAACATATGTTTTATATAAGGACAACATACTTACCCGTGTTCCATGTAATTTGTTCATGGATAAAAACTTATATAAGTGAGGAATGAAGAAAGTTTTTACTAACCTTATATAGTAATAATGCATGCAAACTTTCAAAATGTACTGTCAATTCATTAAAAACTCTATATAAAACTATTTTTAGTAACATTTTAGACAATATTTTATAAATGGCGAATAAAATTTTCTATGAAAACTCGGATGATTCTACATTGAGTTTCCGAGAGAATGGTGATATAAATTGGTAAGATCTTTCATTTATTCAATATTTATTATTTTACGCTTTCAGATATTTAGATATTTTGAATGTTGTCGACAAGACCTCAAATGTGAAATTGAGAAGAATAAAAGAAGGTAAATTTTAATTCAAGTCTAAAAATAATATTTTTATAGACTTCAGAAGTAGACAAATAGGCTTATCAATGCCATGGAAATGCGAGGATTTTTATAAATTTGGACAATTATTAGGATTTTCAGAGTCATCTATAAAAACCATAATTTACAAATATAAAAATTTTGTCATTGTTTCAAAAGGAAGAAGAGGGGGCCGTGAAAAAATGATTTCGAAGAAGAGAAAACGGAAATAAATTATTAGATTATGTGAAATAACTTTATGCAAGCATCGAGAAATGCGAATCTTGATGCAAAGAAATTGTAGAGTCCAAGGACAATTTGTTCATATTAGATAATATTATATAAAAGTGAAGCAGTAATGCAGCGCAAAACTCGGATCGCGTACTGGAAATGCGAATGCAGTATGTGACACGATTCCAGAGAGTTGCCGACAAAATTATATTGGTTTCGATAATGCTGCTCCATGACAGACAAACATTTGGAAGGAAAAAGAAAGGGAAAAGAATATATTCGACAGTTCCAAGTAATCGTGGACCAAATATGTCACTGGCTTTGGCAATTGGAGTAAAAATGCCAATTCACAACAAATTGATTGTAGGATCATTCAAAAGGACAATTTTATGATTTCTTGAAGAATAGTTTCATTTGAAGGGGGGGATATTCAATATATTATATATCCGACAATAAAAATTATTTTAATAAAACTTTTATTCATAAAATTAATCTTGAAAGTATACAGTATGACCAATTCTTCTATAATACGCATTTGTAAGAGCTTGAATACGTGCAAGGAGAGACCTGCAAAATAATACCAATTCACATATCATTATTTCACATGGAACATAAACCATTGTTCATTACTTGCAATAAAATTGAATTAAGATTACGTGCAACATCCTAATATTCGCTTCATTTATCTCTTTCTATCTTTCACATAATTTTGTCGTACGTCATATCGCTCAACCATAATATTCATAATGTAGTGTAAGGATATTTCTAGTACTTCTAATTAATTTTCTTTCCATGTATAATACATTTCGTCATGATTCTACGCCTGTAATCTCATCTAAGAGAATCGGAACCTTGCTGACGACTTTGTCAATGAATTGTCATGTAACATCATTTCATTGGCGAACCTAAGCCTGCTTTCTACTTGCATTTTTCAATATGAATCGATAGGTTTTGATCACACGTTCTATTTCTTTTTATCATATGAATGATCCTTTCTTTGGTCTTGTCAACGTTCTTTTCCTTATTGCTTTCTTATTGTTTTTTTATGTCTGCTCCAGATCTGAATCTTGATCTCATCCGGTTGGCTGATATCTATCTATGATTGTAATCATTCACAAAGTCATCTAATTTCAGTCTATAAGAACTGATTTTATAATTATCCACAGCTTGCCCATATCCGTATATATTGCTTAGTAGTCACGTAGGTTATTGATACGCTGTACTTTTTTCTCTTTAATTCTTTTCAAACTATTGGATTCTTGATCTTATTGAATATCTGTTTTTACACATTTTTTGTACTTTATATTTCTGATACAATTCTAGATTGAAATTTAACTTTCATTAGAACCAAAATACTCATTGATAATTATTGACACTATTATTTCATTTCTCAAACATGTCATTTTATTATTTTTTCACTGCATTCATCTTTTTCTTCACACGATTTTTCTGACTCGTGAAATCATTAAAAAGACTGATCTTTTGCAAAACGGTTGCTCACGTTCTATGTCAAATTCCATTATTTCACTATTTCCTCTTTTCTAATTATTTGTTGATATGTTCATCATGACTGAAGATTATCATAAAATGTCTCATCCGAAATTTTAACTATTTCTACAGCCAATTCGTATCTTTGACTCATATCAAATATTTCCTCACCTTCATTATCAGTGTTCTCTTCTTACATTTCCTGTAACGTCGTTTTCATTATATTTCATATTTTGTATCAAAGCAACAATCTCAGATTAAAAGTTTGTATTTACAGTTGTTATTCACACTTATCTTTTTTAATACTCCCTCATTGCAAATTTTAAATCGTCTCTGATCAAATTAAGTCAGCTTTATTTCCATATTTTTTAGCTATCGTATTGAGGTTAATAACGTAATTTTTCAGTAAAGAATCTGTTATCTTCATCACTGATGTCCATTTCATCGTCAGTAAGCTCTTTGGGATTTTCCTCGGGTAAACAAATCAGATCTTTTGTATTTTCTGCCTTGAATATTGGGTTTATTTTAGGAGGAAAATCATTTCTCTGTGATAAATTTGAATTCGGTTTTGAATAATCAATTACAATGTCGTTATATTTTTGATCATTTCCCGCGGCCTCTTCCGATGTGTAATTAATCCTCTTATTTACATTTCTACTATTCATTATTTTATTTTTTGTCCATTCTTCTGCTTCAGTATTATTTGTCTTGCCTAAAGTTTCTCTTCTATTTTCGATATTTTTCCCATTATTTTTATTTTGTAATTTCTGAAATTGCGATTAGTCTCTTTTGCATCGCAGTTTTTAAAGTCATTTCGATGTTGGTTTCGTTTGTTGTAACCTTTATCGTTTTCCGTAAAACCGAAATTTCTTTCGTTTCTTCGATTTTTACTTGGACTTCTACTCCAATCTCTACTTTTATCTCGATCAGTTTTACGATGATCTTTGCCTTTTTCATATGGTCTAGAATAAATATTTGAAATCTCGGAACTGTCTCGGCTATTATTATGATTTTTGTCAAATACCTCTTCACGTTTCTTAGTGATAAATTTCTTTTTAGGGATCTTGATATCTCTCAATGAGATTGCGTGGTTATCATTGGCTTGATTGGATGCGGTCATTTTAGAAAAATCCGAGCGTTCCGTTAAATTATCATTGTTGTTTTTAGAAAATTCATTTGTATTTCTACTGGTTTCGTCTTTCATTTTCAGAACATCCATAAATGTTTCATTGCTGTTTCTTGGAGAATCTTGTAGGATTAGCGTATTGACAAATTGACTTTTTTTTAGTGGTTGAGCTTCTTTATTGAATGAATTCGAGTTATTGTTTATAGAAAAATCATTTTTATTCGATAATTTATTCTGTAAAAGTGTAGATTCATTTAATTTAAACAAATGCGCTATTTTTTCATCAGTTTTAAAATTATCTTTTGTCGAATTTTTTTTATCATTTTGAAAATTCGATTTGTCAAGTGAATTTGTTCTAGTATCAGATATATTAATTAATTTTTCATCAAAGTTTTTGATCTGATCTACATTTTTATAATCAAGATCTTTTAAATTTGGCTCATTAATATTCGAATTTTTTTGTGGAAGTTTTTTGGATTTTTTCAAAGAATTTGACTTGCTTTCCGTATTATAATTTTCGGATTTTTGGACTTTTCTTTCTGATGATATTTGATGCTTTATTTTATGTTCTCGTTCATTAGCATTTTCTAAGTTTTTCACATGTGCTGATCTTGATTCTGAATATTGATCGACTCTTCTCGCTGGTTTTGGTAATTGATTGCAGTAGTTTAGGTAATTTCTTTTTTTCGCTGAATTTCGTTTACAGGAAATGTTATCTTAACATTTTGTTGCTTTGTAGTGTAATTTTGTTTCTTTTATGATTTTGTTTGCATACAGCAATCATAATTTTCATTTTATGAACATTGTTTTCAAGAATATTCTCTCCTTCAATTTTTTTTGAGTACTTATTCGGAACATATGGCACGTATTATTATGATATTTTTTTCTTCACAGATTTTCTGTTTGCAAGGAAATGTTCATTATATTCGTTGGACTTTGTAGATGTATCTTTTTCTTTATTGGATTGTTTGCTTCAGATCATAATTTTTCATTTTTTGACTGTTCTTTCTTTCTCTCCTTCAATTGATTCTTGTATTGATATCATTGATGGTTTTTGATCCTCTACAACCGTCCGCTTCTGATTATTCATATCCATGGTAGTTGTTAAATTATTTTCTGTTGAAATACGATTTTTTATCGGTTTCCTTTGTCTGTTATCAAGGTTTTGTTGAATTTCACCTTTGTTTCTTGAGGTTATGGCGTGTTTTCAAGGTTCGTTATCTTCGAAATCTGTTATTTTTCATAAATTCTTGTGCTATCGTTTACTGTTTCTTTATGTTTCTTTAAATTCTTTCATTCGGTTATTTCCGGATTCACTTTTCTATCATTAAGTTTTATTTTGTTTAATTTTTCATTAATTATTGTTTTGTTTTCTTCATCTGAACTTTCAAACATTTTTCTAATTACTTTCTCTTTATTCTTATCTATTTCTCTATTACTTGTTTTGTGGAAATTTTGATCATTATCTCTAAATCCTTTTTTCGCCACAATATCATGCTTCATAAATTTCCCTGAATTATTGCTGCTGTTTGTGTCTGAAAAGTCTGAGTTGAAAGGTTTTTTATTTTTCGTCTCAATTTTGTTCATTTTTTTCTAATATTCTGGCAACTATCAGCTACCTTTTTTGGGTCAAATTTCTATTTATTTTTAAATTTTTATGAAATAACGGGAAACATTTTATTTTCCAGAAAATCGATTGTCAGTAAATACTTTGCGATATTATTCCGCCGTTTCTATCAATTTTGGTTGGTTTTTTCGAGAATCTTCTTTTTTCAATTTAGAATTAGGGATTGGAATCTATTAAATATTTGTCAGAATTATTGAAATAATAGACAAAAAATTCACCCCTCCGTTTCTCCAAGCCTTTTCTAGGTTACTATTTGAGATTTTAATATGTAACCGAAATGCGCCATTCTCTCTTCGTGGCATTTATAGAGTGAATCGCGGGTAATCCTTTTGAAGTTATATGAAAGTTTAATATTATTTCATGTCATGTTCCATAACCAGTTTTTCGATTCTTATCGCGGTTTAAAAATCTAAATAAAAACTAAATTTAAGCTTGTTCTTTTGTTTTATTAAAATAAAAAATATATTAATAATTATTAAAAAAATAATTTTTCATATATTTATTGTAAGTTTAAGTCTCATAAATAATGAAGGAAAAATTTATCATTTTAAACTTAAATGTTTAATCTATAAATATTATTCGAATCTATTGTGACACTAAAAATGTGCAATTTATTTATAATTATAAATTTATACGAACTTTTTCGCGGCTCATCAAATGTTTCATGAAGGAAGAACTCGACATGATCAGGAGCAACCATTTAAAGGTTCAACAGAAAACTCCCATGCATGGGTATTTCCTTTTTTATCCGGATTATCAAAACGTCTTACAAAGTATTCGGCTTTGACAATAAAAAGAAACTAAAAAAATGATAAAATTATCATTTAAAATAAAAATACTGTACATGTGTATTTTCAGACATATTTAGATTAAAAATAACCAAAAAATTTCCATTTCATTTTCATATTATTCAAACAATGTTTGCAACTTATTAAAAATAAAAGAATTACTTGAAATCAAATAATTATAACTATAATTAATTTATCAATTAAGATTGTTATAATTTTTTTAAAATTTTATCAATTGATAAAAAATTATTTAAAATCATTTATTTTTCGAAAGTTGTTTTAATTTCAATTTGATTAGCGATCGAAAATATTTTAATAATATTATTACGATTGATCTGTAGTATATTTTCCTTATAAAAGCGAACGAATAGTCATTATGATTATATCTCATTTAAATATTATAAAAAATTATTATCAACTTTATTACACTAGAGCCTCGAGTTACGACACATCTCGAAACAGCGCAATTTGAATTTTAATTTTGTATACATTTGTACCTGTTTTTATATAATAGGTTCCGATAAAATCTGAAATTCATGTTTTTTAAAAAAAAATTAGTTATATTGCTACATATAATAAAAAATAGGTATGAATAGATGAACTATTATTTAATAAGTTTTATTAAACCAAAAACTAATGCAAACATTAATAGAATTTTAAAATAATGAAACAACATAAATTTATAGAATTTATTGAGATTCTAATTCATACGTTGGTTCAGGATTTGGCGTTTGCTTCTCTTTTGGTTGTTTTATTATAAAATTATTCAGATTTATTTGAACAGCCTTTTGTTTTTTATCCAAGTAAATTTTTTTATTACAGCTGATGGAGGCCTCTACAGCTTGAGTAACCTTTGCACTTTGATCAGCATCTGGATCTTCTGCAACAAATATTTATAATGCTTCAGATATTAATTTAATTGCTTTACCCATATCCTTTGTTGTTAATTGTTTCACTTCTGGTACTTCTACGGAATTTTCGTCATTCTTATAAATATTTTGAGCCTTTTTTGAGTTTGATGTTCAATCCAAATTAAAAGTAGTGATTCCATTTTAACTATTTATGCATTTCGATTTATAACAGTAATTTTTTATTGGGAATATGTTACTGCTTCATATAATGTTTTGATTTGTTTTGCATCGCTATTGCAGATAGTTCTTACTGTTGTTGGAGCTAGCCCGAGAGTTCTACCAATGCAAACCGCTTTTTCTCCAGCTTGGAAACGTTGTAAAATATCATGTTTTACGTCCAAAGATATTACTTTTTTATTTCTTTTCGTAGATTTTTTACCATTTTCATCTGACGATCATTTACGATTCAATACCTATTCTAACATAGGGCATAAAAAATTCAAAAAAATCAATTATAACCAAAAATATAAAACAATATAATTAATACCTTTGCAGAAAGTTATATATTGTAATTGATTTTTTAATTAAAAAAAATTATTATTAAAAAACAAGACACTTAAACGTTATAAGTTATACAAACAACTAAGAACTAAACTTTTATACTAATAAATACTGAATAAAAAATTATTTTATTTGCAGATGCATTTAAAAATAAATCATGGTGTTCTAGTTTCGGTTTAAATTTTAATTTTTGAATAAAGACGTTATGCTATTTTTTTATTAAATTTTATTTTAAATTTTTTTTTCGACGCATTTCGAAAATTAGCAACGAACCTCAAAATTAGGTTATCAAAATTTTTGTGGCGCAACTCGAAAGGACGCAAGTTGGAACAACGCAACTTGAGGTTCTAGTGTATTATTATTATTATTTAATATAATTATAAGTAATGTAATTAATCATAATTAAAGTATGATATTTGTTTTTTTATAAATTTATGAATATTTTTTTTTTATTATAAGAACAATTTATTGAATACTGCCACAAATAATTTACAGTAAGATAATAACTATTATTGTTCGTGTCACCCCCTTTACTGACAATTTAATCATTATTAAATACATTCAATAAATATCGAAGCATATAGTGGACAGAATATGTGTAAGACAAACATATTTATAAAATTACAATAAAAATAAAATTTAAAATATTAACTAAAATTAATTAAAATTATATTGTCTCGAAAATCTGGCAAATTTCGAATAATGCTAAATTTGTTACTTAGAAATTCTTTGAAAGAATAATCTTTCATCGTTCACAATATATTATTAAATATTATAATATAATGTTTCAGGAGTGGAAATGCTTTTGATTTAATAAGTCAGATATTCAACGCTAATAACAAAGATTTCAACATTAGTCACCCGTCACATTTGAAACTTGATAATGTGTACTAACGGGTGAAATGTTAGCAAAAGATGAATCTTTCTGACAAAACTACTAATGTCATAACAATTCTATGAGTCCAATGATTGCCATATTAGTGTTTGGGTTGTTAAATTTAGAATTTTTTAAATGGTTATGATTTCCATATAATTAAAAAGAAATGTTGGAAAATTTGAAATCAATAAATAATCGAATCAAAAATTGAAAAACGGGTAAACGGAGATGATAAGATAGGGAAGATCTTAGAGAAAATGGATTCATCAGAATAAGTTCGAAGAAAACATACAAAAACAGAAAATTGTTTATTAATTAATTATTTGATGTTTGTCAATCAATAATGTTTTAATATAAGGACATACATACTTACCCGTGTCTGCATGTAATTTGTTCAACTGGATAAAAACTTATATTATAGGATGGAAGAAAATTGAAGAAAGTTTTTTAAACATAAACACATAATACATAGTAAATAATGCATGTAAACTTTCAAAATGTACAAATGTTCAGTTCAATAAAAACTCTATATAAAACTATTTTTGGTAACTTTTTAGACAATTTTTTTTAAAATTAAAGCCGAAAATTTTTGAAAAAAATAATAAAAATTCTACTTAGAGTTTTAGAGAAAATTAAGAAATAATTTCGTAGATTTTTCTAAATTCAATCATTTAATATTTTTACAACATTTAGATATTTCAAAAATATCCATCGAAACTCTAGGTTTTTGAGGAGATGAAGAAATAATAATGTAACATTTAACTTGTAATTAAAATAAATTCATTTTTTACCTCATTTGCAATTTACCAGGAGCAGTGGAAACCAGAACCTTTAAAATAGAGTTGAAAAAACGGAACATTGTTTTCCGATAACTTAAGTTAAAAAATAATATTTTTTATAAAGTATAAAGAATCCAAATCATTAATACCATTGAAAATGGGGAAGGTTTTTATAAATTTTGGAACCTGTCAGAGCAACCTGTCATAGGTTCTATGACAGTGAATTTGGATTAGTTGAAGAAATTTCGTTACTAATGTTAGAATTTTGTTGTTCCAGCTTTTTCAACATATCTGCGGTTATTAAATTAGCATCGCGTTGATAAATCGCACCAACCGTTAATTTATTTGGACTCAAAACATTAACTAAATCCAAAACAGTTGTATACTCATATTTGTCAATGTGAAAGTCATCCAGTGGCTTTGAATGATATTTCCGTAACATCAGCAGCAGCGGTTTCCTTAATAACTCCGACTGTTATATCGGTTGCATTCAATCGCTGAAGAAGCCCCAACATAAGTTTTTTTTGTTTTGAATTTGTGGAAGGTACGAAAACTTCAGTCATTTTCATTAAACCATTATGACCCTTAGTGCAAATATTGAGTAAGCTGCTTATTATTCTTTTCTCTTTATTCGAAAAACTTAAAGCTTGAGAAACTTCGTTTATAATGTTTAGATTTTGTTGTTCCAGTTTTCAAATAATCTGCAGGTTATAATTAGCATCGCGTTGATAAATTCGCACAACCGTTTTAATTGGAACTCAAACATTAACTAATCCAACAATTGTTACTCATATCGTCATGTGGAAATCAACCGTGCTTTTTTATCATTTTTTAACTTGAATCTTCTTCCAGATAAGAAGTAGGCTACTCTACCGTGTTTTACAATCACTTTTCAAATGAATGGCCTTCACAAAATCAATTTTTACATATTTTAAATAAATGTCGTTGTTTTTGGTGATCTTTTAAAAATATGAACAATTTTCCAACTTTTTTTATGACCGGTCTAATCATTTCATGGGGTATTGTTAAAATCAAACGTTTCCTGATTCAAATTATTATCAACTGCAAAACAATATTCATCCCAATCACTTTCGCTATTGTCAGATTCAAAATCTCATCGTCATCTTCACATTTCAAATTTTCATTAAAGTTACTTTCATTTGAGTATATTCAGAAAATTCAGAATGGCTTCAAATCATACCAAAATTACTATAATGCCGAAATCCTTTGATTTTTTTAACGAATCCCGGGATTTCGAGATGGGGAACTTATAAGGGATCCCGGGATTGCAAAACTAAATAGGGTTATTTTAAGTAAATAGGTTTATTTATTGCAAATATGATTATTTTAAGTAATAACTTTTAAACAACGACAAAATTAAACAAGGCAAGTGCAACACAAATGCGCGATTTTGATTGGTCACCCTTTGTTATAAATACAGAATGTTCTTTTTTTCAAAATGACTAAGAAAATAAGCGAAACTAAGGTTGTTGAGAAAACAGTAAACCTACAACTAGTGCAACTGTTTCATAATTTTAAAATGTATTTCCTAGAGGATCCACTGGCAATTAAGTTATCGAATTTAGTCAAGTTATGCAAAACTCCTTATCCCCACCTAATGGCTACTTTTCCAACCAAAAATCTTGAGGTTTTAAAGAAGATCTTTATGAAAATAAATAACAATATCCAAATGCCAACTACAGTGTTTTTCAATGTTCGTTAAGCTCGATTTTAAGATGCAAATCATGTTTAAGGAGAATAAAAACTGGTATGCCGCCATAAAGATTCAAGGATTCAAAGTTGACCAGAATAATGTACATTCTCCAATATGCCGATTAGAACATGCTAGACTTACTCTTGGATTTTAATATGTAAATGAATGTATTATTCAGTTATTGTTTTTGCTATTGATTTAATAATAATAATAATAATAATAATAATAATAATAATAATAATAATAATAATAATAATAATAATAATAATAATAATAATAATAATAACAATAATAATAATAATAATAATAATTCGTTAGTTTGTAAGATCTTATAAATTTGTATATATGTTTACCTTCTCATTGGTTAAAATAAGTATTAAACTAAGTCGTATTTTCATTTTAATCCTAAAAATGTACTTAATTCCGAGGGCAGTTCAAATTATGAATGAAATAGAGCACTGGGGTAAATATTTATTATCATTGTTATTTTACCTTTTTGCAGATGAATATTTAGCAGTTATTAAAGAACGTCTCGAGTTCAACTACCCGAAACTACATGAAATAATCAGGGACGAGCAAGCATCAATGATTCCAGAATTAGTCTTTAATCATACTGGAATATGGATGCTTCATGTTACCGACGAATTCTTATACAACAAAGAATTAAATGGGAGTTACAAGGATATGGAACGCGAATATCCATGCGTTTATGAATGCATATGCTGCGATGCCCGATATCAACGATATGTGAAATGGATTTTGAATAAATCTCTTCGACAATATCACTTTAGTTGCAATACAGTTGAAACTTTAATGAAGACATGTGCAAATATAACTATGACATTTAATAGGTTCTAATGCATGTTTTTAAAAATAATAATAATACTGATAATACTGATAATACTGATAATACTGATAATACTGATAATAATAATAAAAATAATAATAATAATATTTGAAATAAAAAATTTAAATAATAATAATAATAATAATAATAATAATAATAATAATAATAATAATAATAATAATAATAATGATAATAATAATAAAATACTTCGAAAATTTTCGAAAAAAGTATGAGTCATGAAAAAGTTTTTCTAAGGGGTGGGTTTCCGACTTAGAAAAATTTATGGGTCATCGGATGTGTCATGACAAAATTTTCCTAAATGCGGTATGTGTTTGTTTTGACTTATAAAAAGTTTTGAAACAATGTATGACTGTGCTGGATGGGACCCATCTACCTACTAAAATTCGATGTGACATGCGCTAGAGTCAGATGAAAGTCTTTTTGTGTAAAAAAAACAAGTCAGAGTTTGAAAAAAGTTCTATTTGGCGGCTCTTTGATGTGAGGAATTTAGTTGAAGAGGAACAATTTTAAAATATGCCAAATTAATATTGTAATCTTTTAGTATTAACAAATATATATTTAATGATACACTATTTATTTTTTTATTTACTTTACCATGCTTCTTGATTCTAATTTATATATCTTTAAATTTAAATCCAGATTTGATTTAAATTAATTCATTACTTTTAATGCATAAATATTAAATTGTTTGAACCGAATCTGAATGGAAACCGAACATTAATCAGCGCCAACAGCTCCATAATTGAGTGTTATGGTGACAGAGAAATATCGCTAAATTTTGAAGGATATTTGCAGTAACAAACCTCAGCCGACCAATAATATGGTCAGATTTCTCGGCTCCCTGATTTTCATGTCAGTTGCAAAAACAGGCAAATTTCCAGTTTTCGAAATTTAGGAATCATCCTGCCGAATTCACTCAGATTCCAGAAATTTCAAAGGCTCGACCACATCTCGTATCCTGTCTAAAAACCAATGATGAGACTATTAGCAACGTTTGGTCGAAAATGCGATCTAATATTAGAACTTTGAATCGTCATTGTCAGAAATGTCAACAATCAAAAATTAGCTGCCATACCAAGATCCCTCTCGGAGATATTCCAAAAACCGGAAGATTCAAAATTATTCACATTGATCTAGTAGGACTGTGTCCCCAGTAAATAACAAGAGATTCATTTTCACAAAGATTGATTGATCAACATCATAAGGGGAAGCCATTCTAATCAATGAAATTTCAAGCACTAACGTAGTAACAATACTTGATAGAGAATACATAAGTAGATACAATATGCCGGAAATTATCATTAATGATCAAGGGTTACAATTTGAATCTATCTAATTTAGCAATTTTTACAGAGATATGGGCATTGAACATAGAAGAACCACAGTATACCATTCACAATGCAACGGGAAGGTGGAAAGATGGCATAGAAGTATGAAGAACTCGTTCAAGGCTCATATGGTAGATGATCTTCCGGCATTGCTACTAGGTCTGGGCAACTGTTGAACCTCAGATAATTCATCATCACCAACTGAAATCGTGTTTGGAACTAAACTGAAACTACCTGGCGATATATTGATCAGAACATCATAGGTTGACGAAGAAGAATCCAAAACTTAAATGATCTGCAATCCTATACCAAAAGAAAGGAAGAAAAAGCTGGCCACATGCACTAGGGTGTCGGTACGGAAACCGATCACCAAAGGACTAGATCCTCCATATGATGGCTCGTTTACCGTAGTTGGAAGATCACAAGACCTCAAAACCTTCAAGATATCGATAAATGACAAAAACATAATTGTCTCTGCTGATCAATTGCGAGCAATAAAGCCGGAGCACAATCTTTGAGGGAGCTATGTTGAATTTAATTACGAAATTAATCTATTTTGTTAATTAAATCTAATTTTTATTAAATATATAAACAATTAAATTTGTTTATATAATCAGAATAATGTATTAAATAAAAATTCAAATAATGTCTTCATTATCATTCAAACCCAATAGTTACTATAATAAGTTTCTATCCAACCTACTATGGTGTATTGATTTATTTTTAATTGAAACTTAATAATAATAATAACAAAGAAAAATACATAGCATAACTTTTGCATTACATTACAAAGCGCTACATTTAAATCATCTATTAAATTCATCGGTTTTTTAAAAGTTTTCATAATCAATTAGCATAACATTTATTTTCTTCCGTAGCTTCAAACCTTTTTGTAACATTTGCCGATAAAAATACTTTGATATATTTACTAATAAATTCTTCTGGAATTGTCATCTCTGGAAATCTCTCTCATTCTTGCTTAAAATCTTCTACACCGGAACCAATTTCATAGTTTTTCGGTGGTCTGATAAAATTTGCCATCGTGGTCGTTATATTAGCTATATTGATCTGAGTATTAATCATGTCCATAGCGATTAAATTTTATTAAATTTGCTATTAAACATTTTTAATTCAAAAATAATAATATTGGCGAATGTTGTTTAAACTAAAACTCCTGAAGGAAATTTATCAATGTAGTAATGTATCAACAAGGAATTCAAAAACATGCACCAAATAACAGTATCCACACAATCTAAAATTAATTTGATATTTATTAGATTTTTAAAAACATTAATTAATTTAATTAATTACTTAAATTATTTAGTTAAATTACGTTCTCACATGGAGTATTTCTGTCATGAACTAAGCATTCTCAAAAAAAACAAATTATGATTTATTAATAAAATTATATTACGCCACTAAATTTATTCTTTTAAATAGCATTCATCACCCCCCCTGAAGTTTCCATCAGTGGAGGATTAAAAAATGACAATTTCATGATTTTACAAGCATTTCTCTGCTATAATTACAATTAATTATTACCCTAACATAAATTTTTAAGGTTTTTAAATATTTGATTATAAGTAATTTAGTCTTTTATTATCAAACATCAATTGGATTTTTAACGAAAATAGGTATTAAATATAAATTTCTTTAAATTATATCACTTATTATATGTATTTTCTCAAACATTGTCTCTAATTCTTCTTTTATCGGTAAAACAAACACGTATTTCAGTAAAAATACATAATTTTTAACTTAGGGGGATATATGACTTAGTTTTGATTTAGAAAAATTTTGAAAAATATGTATGACTGATCCTTTTACCCTGACACGACCTCTCTGAACCGCTGTAGAACAAAGACCATGAGTTATACACACGTGACTACTGACTCACCCTCTATGCGATGAGTTATCACTCGGTGAGTCATCGTTTTACGCCAGCCAATCAGAACGATCTGTGCTGGATGGCTCACGTCTACCCACTACTGTAATATATTATAATAAGGTTTAAATCCTTTTTTCTAATTTGTAAATTAACTACCTTCATATGATACTAAATTAATAAAATTCTTGAGGATAACCAGTAATTTTTGGTACAACCTTTGTAAATTTTATTTTGTTTATATTATCAAGATATAGAAATATATTATAATCTAAAACATTAGACTTATTTTCATTATTAATTAAGAACAAATTAATAATCCAAATTTTATTTTATTAAATTTTAATTTAAAATCAAGAAATTTTTTGTTTCCAATTTTTAAAAATTTTAATGCTTTTATAAAATTAAAATTACCAATTTTTTTGTTTTAATAAAAATTATTTTATATTGAAAATAGAATGGGATCAAAAAAAAGTAAAATTCTTGAATATCAGAATCCCTGCCCGATGATTTTGACCAGATCATCGAATCATAAGTCAAAGGATCGAAAGTGCAAAACAATGTAACTGATAGTTTAAACTTTCAATTTTAAAATAATTTTTAGGAGAAAGATCAACGATATACGTTTACATGATTCAGAAGGAAAACGGATGACTACGGAACAGGACTTGTGTGATTGCCTGAATGAACAATGTCCTGGATGTTTCAGTTCCTGTCGAAAATGCGGATCAACGAAATGTGGATTGCACTGCCGGATTAATAGATTATTTACCTTTGAAGAGGTTTTAAATTATACATAAGATTAATATATAAATTTTTTTAGATGATTTTCTATTGATAACTTTTGGTGGCCATATAATTAAATAATATTATTAATACTTTTCGTTGTTTAATTATTTTTTTTTATAATTCATATATGAAATTTGGGATTTTAATGAATAAAGTTTAATTAATTAAATGAGAAAAATCAATATTTAACACAGTGGATATATCAAAGTAGCAAATGAAAAGATATTTACGGATATAAATATTTTTAAAACGACTAGTTCTATTACAAATAGTTCTTGAACCTCAGTAAGTAATTAGTAGCACACTGGAGCAGTACACGCTTACATAATAAAATACCCCCCCTAGAAAATTGCATAATTAGGTAATTTATTCGGATTACACAATGACGTAATAGTTAATTAAAAAATAATTTTCGAAAATAATTTTTTATCGACAAAAATACACTCTCAATACAAAAACCCTAAAAAATCTTGTATTAAAACGCCTAAAATGGTCACGCAATAGTCAGGCATATAAAAGATGCAAAAATTATTTTCGAATAAATGCAAGTCCGATTAATTGAAAACTAAAATTTATTGTTAAAAAGTTTTTATATTCGAATAAACTATTCCTCTGTTCCTTGGAAATTTGTTTTGACTGCCATCTTTTTTAACTTTTGATAAATCCAAATTTTTGATATTTATTGATTTTATGAGACTTTGGAAATTTCTGTTAATTTCCCAAATTTATAAAAATCTTCCTCATTTTTAATGGTTTGATTGATTTGGATTTTTTATACTTTATAAAAAAAAAATTTTAAACTTAAGTTATCGGAAAACTTATGTTTTCCGTTTTTTCAACTCTTCATTTGAAGGTTCTGGTTCCACTGCTCCTGGTAAATTGCAAATGAGGTAAAGATGAATTTATTTTAATTACAAGTTAAATGTTACATTATTATTTCTTCATCTCCTCAAAAACCTAGAGTTTCGATGGATATTTTTGAAATATCTGAAATGTTGTAAAAATATTAAATTGATTGAATTTCATGAAAAATCTTACGAAATTATTTCTTAATTTTCTCTACAACTCTAAGTAGAATTTTTATTATTTTTTTCAAAAGTTTTCGGCTTTAATTTAAAAAAAACTTGTCTTAAAAGTTACTAAAAATAGTTTGTATTGAACTGAACATTTGTACATTTTGAAAGTTTACATGCATTATTTACTTTAAAAACATTTTTCTTCAAATTCTTTTCTTATAATATAAGTTTTTATTCAGTTGTACAAATTACATGCAGACACGGGTAAGTATGTATGTCCTTATATTAAAACATTATTGATTTTTTCATTTCATTATATAAATTTTTAATGAACTGAAACAGGTGTAAATCTGAGAATCATTGACTGGCATCATACAGCACACACTAGCTCATATAGAACGACTGCAAGCTTACCAACAATTTTCATTCTTTATCGATCAGATTAACCGCAGAGTGGGCGTGTATGGCTCCGACACCTCCATATCCTCATAACCATTGCTTTCATAGATAATGTACTACATGAGTAATGGGCTATGTCCCCAGTGGAACATTATATTATTATTATGTCCCCTAACCCGGGGTAATTTTTTAAAATTTAGGTCATATTACCACTGCAACCACGTGGTTACCATGGCAACCTGTGGCAGCCACCAAATTTGTGGTCAACTCAAAAATCATATTTTTCATAATTTTCTGTTTTTTCACAAAATTTTTCAGAGGTCGTTACCACAGTGGAGGTTGTTTCCGGCCGGGTGTTTCTTCTTTTGTTCAACTTTTTATGTGATTTTATTTCAAAATTTTTGGTCAGTAACCTATCATTAATATTTATTGGTTCAGTAACTAGTTATTGGTAACATATTTGTTTAATAGTCAATAACCAAGTATTTTAAGAGGAAAATTTTATGTCAAGCAAGTTTATTGATATTTCTAAGGAGTTGAGTCGGTTGAATATTGTTATTTAAAGGGAAAAATACTATCTAAATAGGAATTTTATGAAAAATAACGTTTAATAGAAGAATAATTGTTCAACATTGGATATTTTTAAAAAATAATAGTTGAAAAGTTTTTGAATAAACGTATTGACTTTTACAAAATCATTTCAATAATTTCAATAAAATACAGTAATCAAATACAAAATTTATTCAGAAAAAATAATTTTTCTTGTAAACTACACAGTAACTAAACAAACAAGAGATTTACTGATATAGAGCCATTAATGACGTGAAAGAGAGTGAAGAATTTATTAATAAGTTTGTATTTTATATTTATTGTTATTGATTAACATTTATATTTAAAGTTTTGTTGGTAAGTAACCAAATATTTATTTGTTCAGTAACTAGTTATCGGTTACCTAATATGTATACAAGTAGTCAGAATGAAGTTCCCAACCGGAAAACCTCAACATGTAGTGAATAGATGCGGAAAATATTCAATCTTATTCTTCACGAAAGGAAAATGCAGGATAATGGGTTGCAAGAGACCATTACAGGAAGGTGATTTGACATGGGTTGTCTAATCTACTTGTATGATTTGTCTAGCAAAACAGAAAACATTTACGAACCAGAACTGTTTCCTGCATTATGACTTTTCAAGTATAATCCATTATGTGTGAATGTATTTGCAAGTGGAAAGTCTTTGTCATGGGGATAAAAACACTGTAATACAATACTTTAGTACAAGAAATATTTAATTTTATAAAAATTAAAATTAATAATCTTACTACAGACGAAGAAATACTAAATTATTTATTAAGCACCGGTTATGTTTACATAGATAAAATTCTGACGATTGTAAAAATTAAAAATGATTGACGAGCAAAAAGCATATGTATTCAAAACAATTTTGATGAAGATGGAAGAGCTCTTTCCGAATATGAAGAACAAGCTTTCGTATTGTGCTCCTGAATTTTTGGCAACATGGATTTATCAAATGACTGGAATAAACATCGAAGAAATTGTACGGATGCATTACGAATCGGTTCAAGGATCTGATTTGAAATGTCTAGATGACTGCATTGTTTCTGCACATTCCTCGATGTTGACTTGCCCATTTAGATGCAGTTGCTGCAGGGACTACAAGAAGAAAGAAGCTGTCCTTATTTTGTTGGCAGAACTAAGAAGAGCTTATTATAAGATGATGTGTGACGATGTAAATTAAATAAATTTTTAATTTGATCTTTTTACGAGTTTATTTTTATGTGTTTATTTGTTGAGTATCAATTTTTTTATTAAGTATTTACTAGGTTGTATTAATGTTGTTGAAATAATTTTATAATTATTATTATTTTGAAAATTTCATATTAATTTATTTTGTTAACTCTAAATTGCTTTGAAATATTTAACTTCTAAAATTATACTACAAAACTTTTACTTTCAAAATTATACTACAAAAATTTTACTTAAAAAAATACACTTAAAATTTTATTGTAAAATTATTTCCTTAAATTACAATAAAAATTACATTTAAAAAATTACAATAAAAAATTACAATAAAAATTTTACAACAGAAAATATATATTAAAAATTTTTTCGAAAATTCTCAAGAAAAATGGAAAAAAAATATTTGAAAACATTGCGCCAAAAATTTGAACTCGAAAATAAATTCAAAAAAGTTTTCAAAAAAAAGATGCACACACAATTATATAATCAAGATAATTCGAGATTAATTACGTAATCACGTAATTTAATCAGTCGTGTGCGGGTGGGGTAGGGGTTAAAGTGCAGAAAGCTACTAACTACCTACTATATTGTAATTTAGTAATAGTTCACAAGGTTCTTAAAACCAATAATTCTATATATTTGCAGACTTGAAAAATATTATTGAATATTTTCCACTCTGTCAACAATTTGCTGGGGCTTACCTGTTTGAAATATCATATCTGATACATCCTAATATCATTGAAAATTTATATTTAATAGCATTATTTAATGATTAATGAATATTTATCTATAAATACATAATTTAAACAAGAGTTCATTAAAGTGTCAATTATAAACAATACAACATAAAAAAATTTAAGAATGGAATTAAGAAATGATGATGTTATAAAATTGTTGGTCCAAGTGGCAGTGGTAAAACGTTGTTTGTTTGTAAGTTGATAAAACTAAATTATTCAAAACCAAATTTAACAAGATATATTAGCATCGTGGTGCAGATGAAGAACATAGATTGACTCAAGATAATTTCTGTAAGCTAACCAACATTAAAATAGTAAATGGTTTTGATAAAAACTGGTCAAATCGGTTAAATAAAGGTGATGTTATCCTTATTGAGGATTTATATCAAGAAGCGAATAAAGAAAATAATTTTAATAATTTATTCACCAAAATAAGTAGACATGTTGGTGTTACAATTATTTTTATAACTCAAAACCTATTTCATCAAAGCGGTGCACATCGAACACATAATTTAAGTGTTCAATATTTAGCCGTTTTCAAAGATTCTAGAGATACAACAGTCATTGATTTTCTTGCTAAGACAAGCATATCCGAATAATCGTAATTCTTTCATACAATCATTTCAAGATGCAACAAAACTACCCCATGCATATTTCATGATTTCACACAGTGTCCTGATGATTTGCTGGTGAGAACTGATATTTTCAATGAATAAGAGACAATGGTTTATAAACAAAGTTGAAATTCTCAATACAAAGCAGCCCATGCTGCAAGATAATATCAAACTTTAAGAGATCAATTAAAAAAATATTTTGTGCATCAAGCTAATAAAATGTGGATACATGTTTTACCAAAAATTATAAATAGTTATAATTATTCATCACACAGAAGTTTAAATGGATTAAGACCCGTGGATATCTTATCGAAAACGTCTTTTAAATCATGGCTTTCTAAAAAAGTTCGAACAGTGTTCCGAATTCAGAAAATATTGAAAACTAAAAAGGTTGGTAAGGATAAACAATATTATGTCAAATGGGTTAGGTATCAAAACCCGACATGGATATCAACAAAAGATCTAGTAAAGTGAATTTCTATATTATTTTAGCGAGCAATAATTGTCCATCAATTCATCCTGAAAATCAATAAAGTAAATTTATGGTTAATCTTCAGAATCCTATTTATTTACATAGCAATTGGAAAGTTGCTTTGAAAGACTTTACATTTGTGTACAAAACATTCCCACTTTAGTCAATGTAAAATCAATTACAAGAGGAACGTCGGTGAAACAAGTAGTGGTATTTTTTCTGTCAATAATTTTGAACGATATTATCATATTTCAAATCAAGTGTTAGATGGGCATTGTCAAATGTTTTACAGAGATGGATTAAATATTAGTTGTGATTTTAGTTCATTGACAATAATATTTGAAAATAATAAAGATGCCAAGTGAATGGATAGTGATATGCTTAACATAGTTGTTACTGGGAATGAATACCTATTGCGTTTCAATATCTTTGACGAAAAAGGTTTTTTGAATGAAGAAATCAAAATATCTGTATCATATATTAATGAAGTTGAATACACATTTACGTTTACTAATGAAACACTTGACGAGTTACATTAATATATTTTCATCAATTGTTTACATATATTTAAAACTCCTGAAATTGTTAAAGATGGATTATTCAAATTCAGTCTGAAAAATAATATTTGTGAAATTACATTTGATAAAAACTTGGCTAATACATTGGGATTAGAAAAGTAAACATATCGGACAAATGATATTAGTGTACGCAAAACAAAAATAATTAAACTTCATCAAAAAATGTTCATATACACTAACATCATTGATACTATAATTGTTGGTGATACTTGTGTTCCTCTACTTAAAGCTTTTTGGGTCGATAAACATGATCAGAATGAAGTGGTCAATATAAATGTTGAGAATCCGATATACATACCAATATCGATATCTTGTATAAACAATACAGAAATTAATATTCGGGATGAATCTGAAAAAATGATAAACTTTCCAAAAGATACAAAAACTCATTTAACAACACATTTTCGTAAATTAGATGGCTAATAATGATATCATTTCAATGGAGAGTGATGCCTAAGCTGGTGGCAATTTACCGTATGTTATCGCTAAACAGTATGGATCAGGGTGAATGAGAACAATAGGACAATTTGTGCTTCCGATTTGTAAACCTCATGGTAGTTTTGGTATGAAAACTGCTAAAGATGTGATTATGAAAGATCAGAAAATATTACCATCTCTTAAAAGAAATTCTTTATCAGAGATAGGGAAAGTTTTACCGGTAGTTGCGGGTATGTTTCAAAAAGATACAAAAACATTATCAAATCCTGCTACAAAACGTAAAAAGCATCGACCGTCACTTATAAGCAAACGAATGAAAGGACATGGGACAATATTTGAAAAATGATTTGTGGTAAATCTGAATTGTGTATATTTGACCGACTGCAACCTCAAGCAGTAATTGAATATATAGCATTTGAAGAAGTATTTCCCATGAATTCTCTTACTGATAGTATAAATGATGTTGAATTTTATATTATTGGTTTTCAAACAGAATATTTGGATTTAAATGATACTTTATTGACTATTCAAATTAAGGTTGCATACAATGATAAAAAGCCTTTGGCTGAAGCTGCAAATGTAATACCGAACAATTTCTTATTTCATACTTTGTTTAAAGATGCAATTCTTGGTTTTAAAAATATTAAGATCGAGGGAGATAACAATAAAAATATTCACAAGGCAATAATTGAAACAATTATAAATTATAATTCCGACACTAAAAATACATGTCTTGCTCCTATGTGTTACGGTAGCGACGATGATCGGAAAAATGGATTAGAGGTTCAAGATAATTTTTCCCTGTGTTCATCACTATAACTTGATTTCATGGACCAACCAAAGTATTTACTTCCTGGTGTTAATGTCCATAAGCATTTGAAAGATCTGATTCTGCATTGTCATTAACTTATGTATCCGGGAAACCGATATGTCAAATTGTTGATGCTAAATTATTGGTAAGACGAGTTCGCGTTAAACCCAGTGTATTAGCCGGTCATCAGCTGGGACTTAATTCTAAACATGCAATTTATCCATTGAAAACAAAGAAAATGGTTTCATTTGATATTGGTCCGCGCGCTTCATTTTTCTATAAGGAGCAAATATTTGGAGATCGAAGAATGCCAAATTTCATACTTGTTACCTTTCAATCTGAAACTCAATATTATGGAGCGTATACAGCTTCAAGTTCAATTTTCAAACATTTTAATGTCACTTTTCTATAATTGTCGAAAAATACCAATTATAGAGAAACATATATTCAAGATTTAGATAATGATAATTATTGTGCTACATAATATGCAAAGCATAGTGAGAAATATGAGATATTTAGATAAAAACCTTAATTGTGGTATAATTCTTGAAGAATTTAAATCAAATAATCCGTTCTTTACATTTGTTTTGGCCCCCGACTTCGATTTGAATCAAAGTTAATTACCACAAAATGGTAATTTAAGATTAGATAAAGTTTGCATGAGCTCCAACTGAACTGGTACATGTTGTAATATATGGGGTATTTGAAAATAAAATACAAATTACTGCAAATAAAACAGTACTAGTTTGAATATAGTATAAATGTGGTTAACTGAGTTTAAAAAGTGTCATGGAGTAAGAATTTTAAAAATTATTTAATTTATTGTTGTATTTCTATTCAGGTTAATCGAATTTTGAAACAAATATTAGGAAACGAGTTTGTTGGTGTATATCCAATTGATAAAATTCCTTATCTACTTAATAATCAAGCCATAATCGTCAATACTCATTCATCTCATCTAGGAGGGGAGCACTGATCGCGATATATATGAAACCGGGTAAGACACATGTATTTGATCCTCGGGGTTTCTATTATTCGGCTTTACTGGTTTCGAAACTGCAAACAATGGGAAAACCTATTGTATATAATAAAACAATGTTTCAAAATCCTTTGAATAATTATTGTGGACATTAATGTTTGGCATGGTTTATGTGTTATAAATAATAATATGTTTTTAAAAATTATCAAGTTTTTTATTTTTAGTGTTTTTATTTTTTATCGTATTTGTTATTTATTTTTATTATTTTAATTTATTTATTTCTACATGTTTTTAAAATTATAATCATTTATTTTATTTTCATAATTTTAATAAATTTATGTTTTTCAAACTTAATAAGGAAATGTGTTAATAACTACAAAAAATCAACAAAGACAGAACATTATTACAAATTTAGATAAATTAATGAATTGTCATTCAAGCAATGAATGTGATGTGCAGATAAAGTGTCATTGGTACCCACATTGTCTTAACTGTTTTAGACTTAAGAATACATTTCACAGAAATGTTGCTATATGCTGTAAAAATCAGATAGGCACCTCGGTTTACACCTTACCTAAAAAATAATAACTTAAAATTCACTAATTTTGCAAAATCTATCACTCCACCATTTGTAATTTATGCCGATTTTGAATCGGCTTTACCTAAAGACATAACTTACCATCAAATTCATATGCCTATACCAACAGGGCTTTTATTAATCAATAATTTAACTAACACAAAATCCTATTTTGAATTAGTTGGTCCTGACTGTATTTTAGAATTCTTGAAAAAATAGGAGGAAATCGCTGTCACAATTGTCCTCCTATATAATGAAGTTGAGGGTAAAAAACTCTTGGAACCTATGTCTTTCGAAGACCAACGACAATTTTTATCTTGTAGAACCTGTTACCTTTGTAAGACACCTATTAGATTTCCGGTTAGAGATCACGATCATTTCTCAGGCAAGTATCTCGGTACAGCCTGTAGCAAATGTAATATTTCGCGCAGAATCTTTAAATTATTACCTGTGGTCTTTCATAATTTGAAAGGGTATGACTTGCATCACATTTTGAAGCATGGTCTCAGTAACTTTCCTTCTTGTGAATTGGTATTATTCCGACAAGTACTGAAAAATTTATTTCTATAATTGTACATATTAAGAAATTGCCTGTTCGTTTTATTGACAGAATGCAATTTGTTAATTGTTCTTTAGCAAAAGCGGTGAAAACTCTTTCAGGTCGTCCTTTAACTTCATCCGTTTTTGAGGGGTAAATAATTTTTCCTTATAATTTTAAAAACTACTTTAGAGGTTCTAGAATCTACTTTTGAATTGCCTCCTATTTGGTCTGATGTTTCTGAAGATGAGTACACTATGGCTCGGCTAATTTGGAGTCAAAAAAATTGTAATAATTTGTTAGATTATATGTTAACGTATATGAAATTGGATGTATTCCTCCTTGCGGATTATTTTCAGCAATTCTGTGCAAAGGCAATTGCATATAATGGTCTTGAACCTCTTAATTTTTACGGAATTCCTGGTATGTCATAAGTGTCAGCTCTCATGACAATACAAAAATCCATAGAATTTTTCAGGACATGATACTGTGCAATTTCTATGAGGGAGGAATAAGAGGTGGGTTAACATTTACTAACTAACATTATGTAGCTGCTTCAAATGATACAGAATTATTATATATCGATATAAATAGTCTGTATGGCTGGGCTCTTAGCCAATGTCTTCCTTGTGGTGATTTTATTTGGTAAATGAAAACTTGAATGATGTGTTGAATGAATGTGTGAATGAGAATATTGCAATCCTTCCATAGGAGTATACTATGGAAGTGGATATTGATATTCCTGAAAATGTACATAAAATTTTGAATTACTTTTTGAATGGTCCAGAAAAGATGTGCCCACTCAATTCAAAAGTTGAAAAGCTAATGCATGAATAACCATGTTCTTCATTGGAGACTTCTCAAGCTTTATCTTTCACTTGGGGCAAAAGTTCAAAATATTCATAGGGCAATTAAATCCAAACAAGCACCTATATTTAAACAATATAAAGATTAAACACTCGAATAAGAGCAGTCACAGAGTGAGATATATGGGGATTTGTTTAAATTATATAACAATAGTTTATATGGGAAATCCGTTGAGAATCTTAAGAAACGGATGAATTTGCGACTATGTAATACAAAAGAAAAGGTGATTATATATGCTTCAAAGCCGACCTTCAGAAAATCCATCAAATTGATGGCGAACTGATTGCTGCACATCTTAATAAAGATTCGATATGTTTGGATAGATCCAGTTACATTGGTCAGTCAAAGCTGGATTTGTCTAAACTACGAATGTACCAACTTCAAAATATATAGTTGGAGAAATATAGACAACAGTATAATTGCGAAATAAATATAGTTGCTGGCGACACTGACAACTTTTTCTTAGATATAAAAAATTCAAAATTAGATGTACTATATATTAGATGTACTATGACATCGTATAGATTACTAGATACGTCGAATTATGATCCATCTGACCCATTATGTTCGAGGAGTCTTGATTCGGTTATAGGAAAATTTAGACGAGAGTAAGGGAATAGGTTATAGTGAATGAGTATTATTACGCCCAAAATCTTATAGTCTTTTGGGTAACTATTCAACAATGATGGCTAAATGTGTAAAATTACCAGGAACTAAAATTAAACACCAATCTTACCTAGATTGTTACAATAACAATCAAATAATTAGCGTACCACAGTCTAGGATATGAATCCGAAATCATCAAATTTTTACTTTTAAAAATTCGAAAATAGCTCTATCTAATAATGACAATAAGCGCGCCTGGGCACTATTTAGCATTTCATGCTTTAAATGATGATAATAGATTGTAGCCTCCACCAGATCCAGAAAATCTTGATTTGAAATTCCAAAACATATTTGTACAGTGATTTTTTATTCCGTGATGTAAATAAAGGTTATTGATCCAGATTTTTTTTGTAAAAATGTGATGTTTTTATTTTCAAATTTTTATTTGTAAAAACATGTCTTTAAAGATTTCTCTTTTAACTGACATTTTTATTTGTTGGTTATGAAACAAGTCTTTATTGTTTTCACTTTTAATTATTTATTTATTGGTTAAGAAAATTATTATTGATAACAATAATAATAAAATTAGTAATAATCTAAATATTCTTAGTAATAATAATAAAATGACGGATAAATGACGGTAGCAATAGACAACCATAGATAACCTTAGATAAGAGTAACTATATATGATAATAATTTGCTACATCAGTAACAATGATAATCATAATGATGAGTGGTAGAATTCGTAATAATGAAATTAATAATGAGAAATGATATAGTGAAAGAATTAGTAACAAGGAGCGATTATCATAATAACACTAACGATAGTAATGATAATAACAACCAGAATTACGTTGATAATAATAAAATAGGAAATTAATAATAATAATGGCACTAAAAGTAACAATAACAAATAATAAATGCACACGGTAATAACGATAAGAATGATAATAACAGTTATCAAAAGTAATAATAACAATACGCATAACCACAAACACAAAATAACAATGGTAATGACGTGGCCTTTGACACGGTAAGTAATTGAATCGAACTATATAAGTCCTCTCAACAATCACTGTCACGTTATCAATATGGACGCTAAATCAAACACCCAGCACCCAAATCGAAGACCGGAGAAGAGAGTTCGGGAACGGTAGATGCAGGAAGCCAACAGGAAAAACTTTCGATACTAAAATTCGCATCAAATGATGCCCGAGCTGAGACCACGATCGTCAGTTGTCCGTACTGTGGTCTTCAATGCTTCATACTAGCTCTACGATTCGGCTCTGAAGACTCAGATAGCCCCGACTTGAGTGGAAATAATGGATAAATTAATCCACTCGGTCGTGCTAAAACGTTCGGAGCTACTACATCAAGAATGAGACCATAGTTACTCGAGACCTCACGTGGCGAGGTCCAGATTCGAAAAACATTAGTATGATGAATAAATTAATCCATGTAACGAAATTATTACTTAATTTTCCTCGTTAGTTTAGTGACGGATTCCCGCCGAGACAGTCAAGAAGACGCTGCCAGAATAAAGCACATCAATATTCACCTCACTCGACGCTTGATACAGACCTCTCAAGAAATTCAAAGAATTAAATCTGCCTAGTTCGAATCGAAGCGGTGAAGAGAATTTATCAGGAGCTCGACGCCATCCGGGCCACCCTGAAAAAGTCGAATCAATCAAAACAGGCTCAGAAAACGCAAATCAGAGCATTGAAGGTTGCGTTGTCATCCAGCCAGGAAGGAAACGCTGTGACATATCCACTGGTGCTTGCTCCGGCAGAATTGGCTATAGAAAACGCGCAACGACGAACGACGGAGGACCATCCAACCAAAGGAATACAGAGCTGGCTTGACTTCAGTTAATGCGAGCCGAACCGAAACTGAATAAAGGAATGTCAAAACCACCTATAAAAATGTATAACAAAACTATTTAAATTTATTTTGATGGTTTTTGTATGCTTTCTTGTGTTTTGAGTTAAATTCGGAAATAAAATAGGGAGAATAGATAAACTCATTAGATGTAAAACGTATAGCAAAGGCGCTAGACTCGAGAATCCAGACGAAGATAACGCAAGCTTATGATTGACATTGACCAGACTGAAAGACAGAGACAGTACAAAAATCGAGCACGCGCCTTCTATCGGCAGCTCGTTGGACCCATTATGAGGCTGGGCCTTAGCAGTTCTGAGAGCTGAGCTCACCTCTGGAGGTCTCATAATCAGTGATGTGGAGGTTGATTTGAAAATTACAAATAAAATTCATGATTTATTGGATGATTTCCCAATCGCAGCAGAAAAGAAATCTGTTTCAAAAGTAGAGAAATTACTCTTAACGCATAATCCAAAGCAAAATTATGTAATGCATTGAAGATTGCTCAAAATGTTTTTATTATTTGGTGTTAAAGTTGTCAATATTCATCGGACTATCAGATTTAAACAAGAACCTATTTTTAAAAACTATGTCGATACTAACACCAAACTCAGAGCTGAATCAACAAACACACTTGATAAAAACCATTATAAGTTGCTCAACAATAGTCTTTATGGTAAGACTGTAGAACACTTAAAGAAAAGAATGGATTTAGTATTGTGAAATAATCAGTAGAAAATGATAACATATGCATCAAAGCCAACTTTCCGAAAAACCGTCAAGATTGCGGATGATTTAATTGCAGCCATACTGGATTAAGATTCAATATGTTTTAGATAGACCAAGTTACATTGGTCAAACAGTTTTGGTTTTATCAAAACTTTGATTGTATGAGCTTCAATATGTAGAATTAGCAAAATATCGAAATCAGTTCAATTGCAGTATCAACATTGTTGCTGGAGACACAGATTGCTTCTTCTTAGAAATTAAAAATTGCAAATTAGATAAGCTTTTACCTGCAATGATTTCAGATAATATACTAGATAGTAAAAAGTTAGACTCTGTCATTGGAAAATTTAAAGACGAGAGTGAGGGTATAGGATATAAAGAGTGGATATTTCTCAGGCCAAAATGTTACAGTTTATTAGGTAATACTTGTACAACAAAAGCAAAAGAAGTAACATTGAAAGATACAGACACCAGTCTTATCTCGATTGTTATAATGGAATAGAAATATCTAGGGTTTCTCAATTTCGAATAGGTACCAGTAACCATCCGTTGTATAGTTTCAAAACAACTAAAGTCGCACTTACAAATAATGACAATAAAAGGGCTTGGGTCATTATATAATAAGGAATATCAATCAGTTTACAGAATAATATTCAAACTGTGCATGGTTTGCTCTCCAAATCGATTATCAAGCTACCAAACAAACGAATCATCAAACTGTTCATCAAATTGCTCAAATATTTATCAAACTTTTCATTAACATATTTGTGATTAGCATTGTTGATTCTATTTAATAAATGCATATTGGTTTGTGATGTTAATAATTGTTATATTTGTAATAAAAATTTTGTATATAAAATATGTGTAAAATAAATAAAAATAATAATAAAAATATAAAATTATTAATAATAATAAATACTAATAAAGTAATAATATTAAATAAAAATAAATAAAAAATAAATAAGTCATTAAAATAAAAATATCAATAAAAAAATAATAATAATTATTTAAATAAATATATTAATAAAATAAATAAATTAATAATAAAAATAAAAATAATAAATAAATTAAATTAAAAATAATTAAATAAAAAAAATGATTAATATATATAAATTAAATTTTAAAAAAAGTCAAGAAATTAAATACATTATATTACTCTTTATAATCTAATAAGTAGTATAGGGTGGTACCAAAAAGTGCGCCAGGTGGGACACATATCACTACTAACACCAACCACCAGCAGCTGTCCATGAAGCAAAATCGTTGATAAAAAATTTAGACCATTATGAGACTGCACTAATGTGTGATTTGGAACTATTTACTTCAACAAATTAATATAACCAATAAAGGTTGGTAGCAGCCTGTGTACTATCATAAAATTGCATGACAGCCTCACAAAACACTTTCATGAAACACGTAATATATTCAAAGCGTTTGAAAGTATGGCAAAAGATCTTACAAAATTTGATTACAAAGAATGTACAAAGCGCAAACATGTGCGAACAAGATTTCAAAACGTTGTGATGGATAAGAATCATATTGATATGAGTTTAAATTTGAGTGCTAGTGACAATTTCTGTATACAGTCATTTTATGTGATCATAGACAGACTTATCTTTGAGATGGATAAACAGCGAGCAGCTTACACCGGATTAAATTACGTGTTTAGTTTTCTTCTTGAAAGATCTTTGTCAAGTGATGAAATAGTTTCTTAAGCAAACGAATTAATTAATATATATTCATCAGATCTGGAAGAGGCATTTGCTGATGAGTTTCTTTTGTCTTCAAGAAAGTTTGGCGACACAAAATCTGTTGCTAAAATGATGAAGGCCCAAATAGAAAACAAGTTTTTCACAAGATTTCCAAATGTAAATATTGCTTTTCGAATTTATCTTTCAATTTTTGGATCAAGCTCTTGCAGACGATGACCCACTATGACATATTTGTATTTTGTTTAGTGATGCCATGCCAGGTATCCATCACTTTGTAAATAATTATTTTTTCTTGTCAAACACCAAGAATGTGTGTAATAATTTTGACGAGGATCTCAGTCTAATTTTAAAGTTCCATTTAATCTAAAAAGCACTAAAATCCCTTATGTCTTGTAAATTGAGGGATTTTAATTTTGTTCTGGAGTTGTTACAGTTTTTATAGCTAGAGTAATGATTCCAAGATTGAAACTCAATGAGATTAGATCAACAGCTACAACAGAAACATGACACTTCTACAGAACAAAAATTGTATAAAAGGTGAAATATTTTAGTCTACTAAATAATCTTTCATTGTTATGTGTTGATTTTTAAAGATGTTCTATCTTATATATGGTGGGTTTCTGGGTGTTGAGATTTTGAAACTATATGGCTGTTACGCAGACAACCCCATACAAATATTTTTCGCTTACCACTCGCCACCCATTGCTAAGCAACATTGGAACTGTATTCGAGTGGGTGGATCGTCCGCAAATAGTGAGCGCTATTACTAATGCTATAATTGACCGAACGATCCATGGGTCAAACGAGCTGCTGATAGAAGGCCTGTGCTCGATTTCGATTTTTAGGTCACATTATTCTCCAATCTCCTTCAAATGTTAATCCATACTGTTATATCCTTTATCATTATGTCTATTCCCATAGTCCTTCTTATTGTTGTTCGTATTATCGACTTTTACCATGGCCTGTACACCCTTTGTTATGTTAAATATCCTCACAGTATCTCTCTTACCTTTATCCCTATTATCACAACTATGTCCACTATTATTGTTACTAGCATTATCATTGTTACTATTATATGTATTATTCTAATCCATTGTCACTTCTATTACTATTATTATTATTATTATTATTATTATTATTATTATTATTATTATTATTATTATTATTATTATTATTACTACTACCATTACCATTATATTTATTATGATTATTATTATTATTATTTTTATTATTATTATCATTATTATTATTATTATCATTATTATTATTATTATTATTATTATTATTATTATTATTATTATTATTATGATTGTTATTATTATTATTATTATTATTACCATTATCCTTACTATTATCCTTATTATTATTAAATTTTGAGCAGAGATCGGCCCTAATTTTTCAGTTCTATTAGAATACTATACAAACAATTGAGCCGCGCTCCACCTTTACATTACAATTTTCGATAAAGTATTTTAATTAATTTGGAAAATTTGAGCAGCGTTCCGCCCTTATTTTCCATCTCAACTCAAAAAAAATTGTTTAGTTCTTAGATATTATTTAAATTATTCCTTTTCATGATTTTGGTCGTTCGGATTAATCTTTTTCCGATGGCTATTCATTTTTAATTGTTGCAACGATTTCGCAATTTCCCCCACTACCCTTTCCCTTTCTTTGTCCTTTTGATCAATTTGTGTTCACATTCTATTTAATGAGTGCCCACTGGACTACTCGGTGTTAGTGATTTTGAGCCGATTGTTGTTTAAAATTTTATGTCGATTTTATTGAAATTGAGTGCAAGAAAGTTGAGCCAAAAGACCCACTCTAGAGCTACTTGCTTTCGCTATCTAGTTCTGTGATTTGAATTTCGAGCCCATCGTTACGCACGACTAGACCCTCACGATTAGAACCGCACTTACAGAGTTCGATAGTGTGTTTGATTTTACTACCTTGCGATATGTTTTGGTTGTGGGCCGGAAAATAAATAAACAAATATTACAATATAAGTTGGATAAAAGCTTCGATGCATAAAAATTGTTTATTCGGCATGTCACATCTCACATAGTAGTCTGAAGTTCATAAATTAGCATAAACATTGTCCACTGGCATCATCACAAGTCATTTAATCATTTTCGATCAATAAATTCATAGTGAAGTCATTAATATAGCAGGTACACCTTCAATTTTAAATCATAAATCATTGCACACCAACTGAGAGTTGTCGTGTCCAGACAAAACACTTACCAGTGTTAATTACCTGAATTCACGGCTCACAGTTGTAAAGCACTTCAACTAAAATTCAGAAAAATAAGACTGTAAAATAAGACTGCAAAATAAGACTGCAAAATAATACTGCAAAATAAGACTGCAAAATAAGACTGCAAAATAAGACTGCAAATTAAGTTTGCAAATTAAGTCTGCAAATTAAGTCTGAAAATTTGTCAAAACACATCAGTATATATACCTACAATTTGACCTTAACCTTTCATGCTATTTTTATTGCGATAAAACAAAATTTGAACTTGAAATTATTTGTGTTATCTAAATTAAAATTCTATTATTTTCTTAATTTAAATTGGCAATTTATTTCTAAAATCTTTAATTGGATTTATTCAACCAAAAATATTTTTTTTTACTCATTTAATTCATTAAATTTTTACTTTTATATAACTTGTCGTTTTTCGGTCAAATTTTCTTGTTATTATGTTATTTTTTTATATAAATTTCGTGAGGTTCTTGATGCATTTTGTATTTATTTTATTTTACTTTTATGTTTTGTGATTTTATATTTATTTATATTCTCTCAAATTTTAGAGTGTTTTGTTGATGTTGTATGTTGTATTTTAAGTTATCTTGGTGATGGGTTTTCGTGGTATATTACTGATACATTTAAACAATTTTCAAGGCCGTTTGTGTTCTGGCCCAACATATATTTGAGAAAAGAAGAAATGAATATAAAAAAATAAATAAAATACAATTCTTTTATTTTAATTGTATATTTCAAAATTCAAAAATTAAAATTCAATAAAAATTTATATCGATTTTATTATATATTATACATAATTATTCTAAATAGAAATATAATTATTATTAGTTAAGTAATTTTAAATTTTTATTTAAGTAAACTAATAGGTTAGTCTTGATCAAGGTTAAATGGGGTGAAACATTTAACTTTAACATTAATAAACACTTTCATTCATAAATGTGGACTATATGGTAATTTATATGATTTCTTATTAAAATCATTTATTAAAAATTGAAATTTAATAATAACACTATTGAATTGGGTTTTTATTTTAGAATAATTGCTGTTTTATTATGATTTATTAAATTAAAGTTGATAGATTTAATTTGTTTAATAAATTCTAGATTCATCAAATTATTTTATTCTTATTATCAACAATACAAATAGCCGGTGAGATATTTGATTTTTGGAATTTCGATATAATGAAACATTTAATAAATTATTGAATAATTATTATATATAATTAATTTTTTACTAAAAATAATTAGGTAACAAAATTATACAATAGGATTATTCGAATTGTTGATAAAATTAAAAATTAAAAATTTATAATTTATAGAAAAACAATTAGCGCATTTTATTTAGTAGGGAACAGGCGGGCAATATTAGTATGCTCATATCATCATTTCCATGCATGAATAGTCATTGCGCACTCTTGAAACGCTTTGCTTGTTTGTACGTATCGAATCAATCGGTTTGCATTTGAGTATGTTTCTTTGTGTGCATGCGTGTTTGTGTGTATGATAGAGTGCGCATTTACTCAATAACACACGAACACACACAGGCACTACAATTAAAAAAACGATTATCGTAGAAAATCGCTGCCTATTCAGCTGTTTCTCAGAGAGTATTGCAGGTAAATTCATTTTTTTCATAGATTTGAGTTGCTGTTCTACCGAAAGATGAATGAAGATAGAAAAAAATTCTTATTTTCTAACTGACCCTAACCGGTGAGAATATACAGATATAATTTTCCATACACGACAAAAGTTCCCTCGATTGACAAACATACATCTGTTTGTAATTGTTTTTTTTTTCATAGAATCTGTTGTTAATCTGGTCCAACTCTGTTCTTCAAGGATGAGCATAGAAACAATGATTTGATAGGTTGTCAATCAGGAACTAGTCTATCCTTTCATCCTAGATGATTCTATTTCTGGTCTATTAGTTTGTGTTCATTCTTTCCTGTCATTCGACTGATGTTTTACTTATCAATTTTTTAATGAATATTAGAAAGAGAAAAAACATTGTTTATAAATTCTAAGTGATCAACTACATCGATCCCGTTTTTTGGAAACTCACAAATATTCCTATTCTTTTAATTTTTTGTTTATTAATAACACAGACGACTGTCGAGGTGAATATTTTCAAAATTTTATTATAATTGACTGGCAAAATTTGTGAGCTCATTTTCAATTGCAATTTCCCATCTCTTGTCAGATTCTCGAGTTAATTCGCTATTATATTTTGCAGGCGCTTTTCTTTCTAATTTCTTTTCAAAAATGGTTTTTCTATATTTCAAATGATTTTAAAAATGATTTTTAAAAAAAATTATTTTTTTTGAATAAATAATTTAATTTCTGTTAGTCAAAATGTAGAAAATAAATTCGATTAATTCGAAAATTGCCTAAAATTCACAATATGGGGCCAAGGCATATTTACCAATTAATTGAGAAAAACGCACAAAAATAATAATATTACAATAATGTTTTGCTTAAACAGTCTGAGCCCGACTAAATATGGAATTCCTAAATTTTTATAAAATCTAAAAACAAATTTTAAAAATATAAAATATTATTTAAAGCTAAAATATTGAAAAATTAATTTTTTGGAATTAATAAAAATATTTAAATTTCTTTATATTTATATATGATTTGAAATCATATCACGTGAAGAACAAGAAAAAGAAAGATTCAGTGGAAAGAAAGAAAGATCAATTAGATTCCGAATTGAAAAGAACACTATTTTTGGTCAAAATGTTTTTAATTAATAAACTTAAAATACTTTACCTATTTATTAAAATTATGTTTTTATAAATGAATCTGCAACCAACCAGTTATTATAAACATTAATAATAATAATAATAATAATAATAATAATAATAATAATAATAATAATAATAATGAATGATAATAATAAGAATAAGAAGAAGAAGAAAATATTAATAATTTTAATTTTAATTTTAATAAATTTAATAATAAAATTAATAATAATAATACAGAGAATTTATAAATTTTGGAAACCATGTTCTATAAATTTCTTATTAATTGATAACTATTAGAGAATTCTTTATTGTTATTAGATTATTTAAAATTATTTATTTTTAAATTTGACTTTAAACATTTACTCTCACAGCAACTATTAACTTTTTACGGGTTCATACTTATTCAAAATAATATTAATAATATTAATGCATTTATAATAAATTTTTATTAAAACAATTTACAATATCGCGAATAAAAATCTTTGCCCAAAAACAACTGACAAATATATTACATTATTAACTTTTTCAGTTTTATCAGTTATATAATTAGCAATTTATTCTACTAAATTTGAAAACTCATAGATTTCAAAACTGATTAATTATTTTTCTTATATGTATATACGTTTATACAAAAAATAAATCTTTCTCTCTCTATATATATATTAATAACTTACCTAATGTAAACATTAAAAAATATTTTTATTTTTAAATTTAATGTTAGTTTCTTCTTTGAATATAATCTAATGTAGTGCCTGCAACATTTAATTTCTAATTAATGTTTCTAATTTTTTATTTACAAATGCGTTGTTAAAAATAACAAATATTTAATTTTGTTTAAGTATTTTCACTTTTAACATGAACACTACCTTTCTTATTTTCAAAATGTGCCAACAACTCTCAAATATCATCAACCATTCATCGTTAATGTTTCACTTCAAAATTGTCGCTTTGTTTCATGCTAGTTTCAGCACATTCGTCTCAATGTGGAATGAAACCAACTCAAGTCATCAGAAAAGATGATTACAAAATAGTAATCAAAACGACAAATTAAGCTTAAATATTATTTAAAAAGTCTTATTAATGTTTATTAAACTTCTTCAGACACAAAAATTTTAAATTGTTTTTCGGTCTAAAGATTCTTTAATAAATAGAGTTCGTCATAAAATTTTAATTTTATTTTACTGAGAACAATTTTAATTAAAAAATAACTTGACCTAGAATTGTACAAATATCCCATATAAGGCTAAGTTGAAAGTTACAGCTATTTTCAAAAAATTCAAATTTTATTTTGATCGAAATTTCGTTTGTATTCTTTCGTATTTTAAGACATAAGGAGTTATTTTTCTTTTCTTGTTAATTTACATAAGTTTAAATATTATATACAAAAGTAGATTGAATTATTCCTCGTGCTACACACACACACACACACACATATATATATATATATATCAAATATAAGAGAATCGAATAATGAGCAAAACTGAAACCCAATAATATCCACTTATATTCCATTTTTAATAATTGATTCGATAGTAGCATTGATTGAGAGATTAAAATGCAATTATAGACAATCGATTCCAATGCTATTGTTTTAGAAATCGATATCGAGTTGATTCGAAAGATTTAAACTGTTAAAGTTTTTTTAAATTTATATATATATATATATATAAATTACTAGCTATGAAATATCTAAATCATTTTGTATCATTTATTTGAATTTATTCAAATATAAATGGTTACATCGGTAGTATTTTTATTTATTCACAGACATCAGCAGATGCTCTGTTATAGAAATATTAAAATTAGTTACCGATAATATTTTTTTCCAAAATTATTTCTAAATGACTTTTTTTGATGAAATTAATAGGGTTAATTTTCAATTATTTTAATTAAATCTGAAATTTCCATCTGATTTGTTGCCCAATTAACTCTGAATTAAGATCTAACGGATGCTGTATTAGTTCAAATTTTATTTTTTTTCTGCCTTTAAGGGGTTTTCCTTTATTAGTGCAAGTTTAACATATAAAAGTGTTGATTTCTAATTAACCCGTCTTCTATTTTAATTTAGTTATATTTAATTATGCTAGTTTTGTATTTTAATTATTAACTTTTATCATGTCAATAAATTGATTGACTTTTAAGAACCAAATTATTAATAAAACATAAAATTAAAAAACTAAAAAAAAGTCGCATTAATAGATAAAAAAATGAGATACAAAATTAAAACAAATTAAATTTTTTTATAAAGGAGAAATTATTTTTTAAATATTTGTTTTAATTACCTCTAATAAATTAAATTTTTTAACTTCTAAATTTTGTTTGGTTAGATTGGGAAAAAATTTTATAAAATAAACTGAGTGTATAACCCAAGTATTTGATTCGGTTCTAGTAATTTGTCTGATTTCTGTGATCGCAAAAGTTTTCCATATTTTCACTAGTGACATACAGCCGAAACCAAATGGCCACTACTACAATGGAAATTAAATCCATACGTATCTATTCACATCAGATATGGACTTAAAGACTTCCCTAGTTGAAGGGGCTATTGTGGAAACCAGATAATTACCCTTAATTTTGTTAAAATTGTTGCTGTGTTGTATCTGCGAGCTACAGAAAAACTCCGCTTATCTTACGTTTAATGTGAGAAGGGACCATAACCTGAGAAAAGTGATAATAACAACATACAGCACGATAAATTTGCAAAAAATTCCAGTGCATAATGACCTGTTAACTTAGCTCATTTGCTTATCCAAAAGATTAACCAATATGTGCGATTGCCGCTATTGCCCCTCCCTTGATAAGTCCCTAATACACATCTATTTATCTTATAAATGATCCTTTAAATATGAGTATGTGACCAAACCACAAACAATATCTTTGTGTTGTTAACAAGAAGTTGTCTGTTTATTTCAGATTCAATTTGTAAATGACGTAAGGTGACATTACGACTTAGTGAGTGTTAATCTATCTTTAAATTATTCAACAAACATTAATAAATTCAACTTCTAGCAACTGCTAAATACAAATAAAAAAAGAAATTTTTAAATACTCCAATGAAGTTTTGTTTTGATGTTTTAATTTCATGAGCAGTCTCATTATTTGTACATTTATTTCAAGAGCGTTTTACACTTTTATGGCAATAAATTTATCATTTTCAAGTGACGTATTTACACTGTGGCACTACTGTACTTTTATTAAATAAATAATTTCCATAAAAAGAGAGAATTTTATATTGAATCTGCACAGCATTTGTACTTTTGGAATAATAAAACTAAAAATTTCAATTCCATCTGAACTTAAAAAACCTAAAAAAATTATTAGCCAATTCCTCGAGTGATATGGAATAATTCCATCAAACTCTCCCAATTGAATCTCTAAGAAAAAACGATTTATCAAAATCAATCGAAAGTAATCAATGGAAAATTAATTATTGATTTTGTAGAAAATTAATTTACCAATAATTAGCCATATTATTCAATAGTTAATACAGATTATTTGGCAGATCTATTGGAAGAATTGATAATAAATATCAATCATAAATTTTTACTATTAAAAACAAAATGCCAAATAAATGGAATAATGATAAATGTTCAAAGCAAGACAGATGCCTGGCAGAAACCAAATTCTACGATAACACACACACGCATACACACACAAGCACGGCAGGGGAAGTCAGTCGACTATGGGCGGAATTTAATTGTCTTTCACAGGAACTAATATCGAGCCTGTCTTTAATCTTCTATGACTGGCCTGATTGATACGGTGAATGGATTCGGCGCTGTTAATGTGTTATAGCATTCTGTCAATCATTTTTGGAATAAAGCTCTACTAGTCAGTAGAAAATTGTTGTTTGCTTTCTATTAGAAGTGCACACGACAAAACAATTTACTGTTTCAATGACCATTTCAATAAGGTCATACATTTTCACGCGTTTATATATATATATATATATATATATATATATATTTATAATATTTCTTTTTGGTTATATTAATTTATTTTCTTTTGGAAAAATCAATAAACTGTGATAGATTTCTGTAATTAAGCACTGACTGTTGGGTGCGTTGTAAAATTATAAGACTTTATAAATTCAAGTTTTGTCATTTATTTTTGATTCTACTAAAAAATAGTTTTAATTTCTTGAAATTGCCATCAAAAATTATGATTTATTTTTATGTCTTTGCGACACTGACAGTTAGTTTTTGGCTCCATAAAAATGTCAATTTTGTCATTACGGTTTTAGAACGACTAATTGGTCAATTTTTTAAAAGTGAATTTTTTTTTAGATTTATTGGTTTTCACAGAAATTTTTATTGTGATAATTATATGAAAATATTTTTGTATTTTCGTTGACTTATGATTATTATTAGTTTTAGTATTATTGGTTATTATTACACTGTGAAAATTTGTTGTAAAACTATATTGTAAAGTTATGATATATAGACATTTCTGAGTTTCGGAAAATGACATTGTAGATCAATTAATTTACGTTTTAACTCTAAATAAATCCACTTTTAACCCTTTGCTCTTCTAAGAATATTTGTACGGCTAATGGACCTAAAGGTATTCTATTCTTTTTGGCAGATGTTTGATTTTTTAAGAGCCAAGTTAAAAAAAATTATTGTCAATATTTTGAGTTTTTTAAATAAAATTGTTTTTGTGTTGACAAGTTTTCTTTACTTCCTTAACAGCAGATTGTTTTACTGGAATTTTCACAGTAAGAAAGTCTGTATCAAACTCAATTTGTTTAAATTGAATAAAGGATTTCATTCACTCGATAACAAATCATTGAAAATTTAATTTCCTACATAAATTAGAATATAACTGCGTACAAAGTGCAATGTTTTGAGAATAAAAATTGAAAATTATTCAATTAAAAAAATATACATAAAGTATGTCAAAATTTTTTCTAGAGAAATAATGAAAAATATTTTTCATAATAATTATCCAATTTTTCCCTGAAGAATTTTGTTTTTATCAAAAAACGAGCTTCCTAAATTTAATTTAAATGAAAATGCTGCTTTAAATTTATTAATTAAAAACAGTTGGGTCCATTTCGTCAATGGATTCTAAATATTATTTTCCCTGCACTATTAATATTTACAAAACATAAATAATCTGATTTTACACCAGAATCAATTCTAATTTTATCACAGATAAATTATTTTAATAATTATTGATATTTATAATTTTTTCAATGAATTTTTTTTTTATTTTCAACTTTTATTCGGCTTTCATTGGATCAAAAATATCGTTATCATTCATTTAAATAAACATTATAACATTAAATATAATCTTGAATTTTTTTTTAATTAATCAACGGAAATTTTTTTTGTTTATCATGGGTAAATAAATCAATATCAAATATATAAATATAATATATATAATTAATATCGATGATAATAATAATATTATTATCATTATTTTTATATTTATTACAATGAATAAAATTGTGCATATGCAATGTCCACTTGATTTGATTGACAGAATATTTTTGATCAATAGTTAATGGCTATATAATAATAAATATTGACAACTGTATAATAATTATTTCAACAACGCATCAGTTAATTCATTTAATGATGTTCTCGTGCTATTTGTGTCGAATGGTTTTAGAATTAATATAAACAAGCGAGATATAGTCTGTGACATCAAGACACTTATAGAATGCACACGAGCACTGCACGTTTGGTGCTAGATGGGGTATGATTATCTACTAATAATCGATTTAACCAGTGCATAACAGGCATTTAACTATGAGAATATGAAATGGCTCAAAAATTCATTGAATTTAGGTTTTTGTATTTAATTTTTACAAAAGAAAAATTTATGTTTTTAAAGTTTTTTTTTACCAAAAAAAATTATTAAGCAAATAAAGTGTTCTGCTGGGAGAGAATTATCGAATCATCGAAGAGGCAGTCGATTAAAATGCCTCTAAGACTATTCGTATTGATTTGCTGTAGCAGTCTGGTTTTAAATAAACAATGACAGAAGGATAAAAAGGAGGTGAAGAGAATTTAAATGGGATAAAATTCAGGTTAGAAGTCGGAAATTGAATATATTGGGAAAGCTGCTGTTGACACCATGTGTTAATTTTGTGGTTTTTGTTTCTCAAAATAATAAACTTGCAGCACATTAATGCTCGATAAAATTTGAAAGTTTTTCAAAGATTTTGATTGGATTAAATTAAAATTTATGTTAATTTGAAAAGAAATTTAATATTGGAACTTATTTTTACAGTTGTTTTTATTATTATTACTACAATTTTAAAAGCGAGCCTCAAGACTTTATTATCACCAAAAATACGTTTAATGCTCATTCTACTCACTCGTTAGATAGATTTTAATCTTCAATAACAAAAGACTTGAATCAAAACCTATTTTGATAAAAAAACACTTTTTTCCTCAAAAAAATTTGTTCTTAGTTCTTAACATTGACTAATTTGATATTTAGAAACTATAACAATAACATTCTTCTTTAAAATAATAATAATAATAATAATAATAATAATAATAATAATAATAATAATAATAATAATAATAATAATAATAATAATAGAAAAAATTATAATTGGTGATATTTGTAAACAATTTAAATATTTTAAAAAATCATTTTAATTTGATTTTTAATATTTTCAATCAAATAAATATTTATAAGCTTCATCACATTTAAAAAACAATTTTAAATTGTTTGTTGCATGTTAATTTGAAAGATAAAATTCATAGAAATAAGTAAGTCTTTCCTGTTTTTGAATAAATCTATTTTTATAATAACATTATTTTTATTATTTTATTATTATTATTATTAATATTATTATTATTATTATTAATATTATTATTATTAATATTATTATTATTATTTATTATTATTATTATTATTATTATTATTATTATTATTATTATTATTATTATTATTATTATTATTATTGTTATTATTATTATTATTACCGAATGGATAAACACAAAAAATGATTAGCATGTTTCATGAATAATAAATTGTTATGAATACACAACAAGCAGCAGAAACCAATTGCATCTCATTGATGATATTATTACACTCGGATTCCAGCAAAACATATTGCCAAAAACAAACGTCAAGCGAATGTTTGTTTAATATTAATTTCAGATGGAACTGTCAACATAATTTTAAATGTTAAACATCATTATAAACAATAATCTTTTTCAATATTTTTCATAAATTGTTTTGTTGTTTTATTCTGTTCTCTAGAGATAGTTTTTGAAATTTGTTTTTTCAACACGGCAGAAATATTAAAATTTGATTTGTTAAGAATTCCAAATCTTGATTTATTTAGTTTTTGACAATGAGACAATGTTTTAAATTATATAATAATAATAATAATAATAATAATAACAATAATAATAATAATAATAATACTAATAACAATATCAATAATAAGTTTTGAATCCTGATAATTAGATAAAATTCGGATTTATTATTTATATATTATTGTATCATAATAATTAAAAATAGTGAAACCCTTTAGGGGCATTTTATTTTTAGATGAATTTTTATTTTGTTTTCATTTTTTGGTTAATTTTGGGTTTGCTTATTTGCTTCATTATATAGGACATATAAGGTGACCTACATTCGTAAGGAGGACTTAATAATAAAATGTGGAAAGCGCATTTTGTAAGTGATTAAAGATATAGGTGTACGTACGATATGCCGTTTTAAAAATATCAAAAGAAATACGGTTTAGAGATATTATACTAGTTATCATTAATTATCAACAGTTTAACCACAAACTAAGGTCTACTATTATAAATAATAATTTTATATATAGAAAACATATACACACCTATTTAAAATAGGGACATAAATTAAGTGAATTTACTTAAGTGTAGGAAAATGATTTTGGTGCAAAAAAATGGCATGTAAACACTAGTACACTACAAACAACATCCTTATAATAACAATACTCACAAGGTGACAAAAATTATAGGCAGTAATCATTTATTAAATGCAGTTTTAATTTAATAAAAATATGAAATTTCAAGGTCTTTATTACATTCAACCGATGTAAAGTATAATTTATCTCCTTTTTCCCTTTTTAACTAAAAATATTACTAACATTGTAAAATTAAGTTTTTAAAAAATGTAAATTTAATCAAAAATGTAGCTTTTAACTTAATACCTCTCCATAATATATTAGGGGTGCCCATAAGTAATCAATTATTTTTAGTGTATGAAGTTGTAAAGACGTGTCTTATTACGTAATATTCCAATCCGTTGCCTCTTGACTTGTGACAAGTGAATTTAAAGTTTTGTATTACTCTGGTGTACTCAACTAACTGAAGAACATTTACGTCATTGCATGCTGTTTCATTTTTGATCGGGTGTTAATGCAACGGTTGCAACAAAACAAATTTGTGATGTATATCGAGACAGATCGAAAGTACCAAGGTTGGTAAATATTTATGGAGATTATATAATAGATTAAAAATAAAATGAAATGTAGTAAAATTTCATTTTTTGTTGCCCCTTAAATAATTAATTACTTATGGTTACACCTAATATATCATAATTGCTGATAAATTATTACAACTAGTGGGAAATTCTTATCACTAAACCCCAAATATTTTATTGAATATATATATATATATATATATATATATATATATATCAATAAGGTAGAATACCAATGGTAAACGTCCTTTATATGTAAATTCTCAGTATTATATATTTCTAATTATTTGAAGTTCTCGTTTCACTTTGTTTCTTCATATTTCTGGTTGTTGTTCTTTTCTTAAATCCCTGGACTTTGACAACCAGAGTCCTTGGTTTTTTATTCACTTTTGCAAATTTTAGAAACAAATAATCAAATTAAGCCTCTCACAAAATGATTAGTTCATTAATAACTTGTTTTCACCAAACTAATTAGATAGGTGACCTTTCACTTCTCTGTCCAGTGATCCTATTTGGTTTATCAGATTTTTGTAACAATTGAATCCTTTTATTGATTAATGATAAAGGGTTAATCTCTTTATTTTCTTATTGCTTGGGTTTTCCACATAGTTTATAGTTTATTTTTAATCAATTTGTATTCTTTGAATATCTTTTTCTACAGAACTCGTTGATTTAATGTTATTGTATTTGTAATCAAATTTAAATTATTTTTGCATTTTAATTTTTAATATTCTAATTTTACTCTTTTTTATGATCCGAACTCAACCTTCCGAGCGTTGTTTTTTTATTTTTGTATCACATTGAACAAACCTCAACAATAATGAGGTTTTGCTTCATGAAAATAATACACTATTTTCAAATTTAATCTTTTACAAACAAACGATTTGAGAGTCAGGCTAGTATGACACATATTTGGTAAGTTATTTGTGAGCAAGTTCGATTAAGCGGGTATATATTAATAAGTGTGAATATATCTGGAAATTTATCTTTCTCCTGTTAATTTTAATAATATACGATTTCCAAATTCAATCTGCTATAAGGAGAAAAATGTGCATATTTTCTCATAAATATACATATTCTTCATAATTCCATGACGTTAGAACCTTATGACAAATGTTAAATAGATCCATTTCTACCGACATTCATTAAAATGAAAAATTAACGCGCAATTTCGAAGTAATAGGCTTAATTTCTTGAATTTATTTTAAATTGTTCATTGTTGTTTTCTTTTTAATCACAAAATTGTCACCTGCATGTGCTTATAGCAGATTTAATTTGGAAATAATGCACTTTAAAAAGAAAAGAATCATTCAATAAAAAAATGTTACTTATATTTTGCGTAAATGAATAAAAATTTAACCATTAAAAATTCTAAATAAATTCAATTATAAAAAATCAAAAATGCTACTCTCGGAATATTCAAAATTAAATTTATAAAATATTACTACTTTTAAAATACAAAATATTTTCGTAAATTAAAAATAAAGTAATATTTTCATAATTTTTATTAAATAATTAAATACAATATGATTGAGTTATTTGTTTGATCAAATTAATCAAATACTAATCTTGCTAAATTTATAAACATATTTTAACCTTTAACCCTCCCTCGGGAATTGGCATAGCTAGATATTTTGGGTCCTTGTGCAAGAATCAATTTTGAGGCCCACTTACAAATCTTTTCTTATTAAATAAAATATACAAAGAAAAACTTGTGTATTTGATTTAATTTTTTAAAAAGTTAAATAGTTTTTTCTTGTATTTATTAAGTCTTTAAGGTTCATTTTTGAAGCCTTTATATTAGTGCCATTTGATGTAATCTGCGTTGTACTATTGAATTCCTCTGGTAGTTTTTTATTTTTTTAATTTGTTGAAAGTCCTTTGTACACTTGCAACTGTTACCGGTAAAGTAAAAAATAAAAGCAATGTCACATATAAGTCAGATAAGTCACTTCCCATAATACTATATTTTGCTGTTAGAACATCTGCAAATTCTTTAATTGCCAAGTTTTCTTTCAAATCGTCTTTTAGTAAGGTAATGGCTTGTATTAACTGAATTGACAAGTTATCGGAAAATACTTCTGAATATTTTTTTGACATATTATCACAAGTTATCTTCATTTCCTGTTTAGAAATAGGTAAAATATTTCTAGGTTGAAGAAATGCAAATTTTCGGTTAATTTTATTAATGCTTATGAAGCGTTTTTCAATTTGGACAAATTTTTGTCTAAGGTATAATAAAACACATTTATTCTAAATCTTTCATCTAGATTATTGAAACGATAGTCTGAAGATAATTCGTCAAAATGACGCTTCACTAGTCATTGCCTTGGACAGGTAAAATTTATATCAAATTTCCAATATTTTCGTACCTCTTCACTTTCCTTTTCAAATTCTTTGAAAGAATTTCAATTTTTTAAGTTGAAGTGTTAAAGTTTTTAATAGAGAGGCTGCTTCACTTAAATCAATGCTTTTTTGTTGCAAACTTTTAGAAACGAAATTTATTTCCCTTATAATTTTGAATAAAAATACTGTAATAAACACAAATTCAAATTTTTCCATTTTTTTATCGCAGTTGTTTCTTTTCTTTCATCCCCTTTGTTCGATTTTAATGATATTTCTGAGGAACGTTTAAAATGTCAACAAATTTCTCCTTAATTGCATCAGTTGATTGAATCCTTCCTGACCATCGAATGAGGTTTAATTTGTTCAAAATGACTTCACTTTCCCCGAAAAATGATGATAGGAGATCCCAGTGATTTATACTATGCCTAAATAAGGCATATATATTTTGCAAAATTGTATAGTATGACATAAAATCGTGACATCCAACTACATTATCATTAATTACCAAATTCAAGTTGTGGCTATTACAATGAACATTTTCGGCATTGGGTTTATTTTCTTTGATTTTTGATTGTACCTCATTGTAAACAGCAGTCATTACACTTGCACAATCATACCCCTGACCGTAACATTTTTCTATTAGAATGTTCAAACTATTCAGTATACGAAACCTTCATTGGTCCTTCCAGTGACAGAATTATCTTTCAAGTGAAAAATCCTAAAAACGTTTGAATAATAATTAAACTAATTGAATTATCATTTTAGTTACGATCTATATGAACATGTCTTATAACTACACTTAGTTGGTTTTTTTTTAAATATCTTGGGTCGTGTCTAACATCAAAGCATAAAATAATGAAAAATTAATTTTTGCTGTTAATTCATTTAATAATTTTTCTCCCAATATTAATATTAATTCATTTTGTATTTGTGGACTTAGGTACGTGATTAAACCAGAACGAATCTCAAGAACTTGTTTCATTACATCATCATAATCAGCAAGTAAGTTGACTTGCAACAAGAAATTTCCGATATAAATATCTGAAATTCTTCCGCGATGACCACGAAAAGCGAAACAATTTTTGGCAAGCATAAGTGTTATACGAAAAAACCGTTCTAAAACCATTTTCCAAAATGAAGCTTTATATCGGACTTTCTTATGACTTTTGTGAACTACTTTATTTTTTCCCTGATCATAAACTGCACAAGCCTCAGTATGAAATGTTGATGCGCTATAGGGATTTATACGGTATCTCAAATGCCTCCAATCTGTTACACCAGTTTTCCATTGACTGTTGTGATTTGAAAATAAACAAGATGGCTGGCAATAAGTAGCAATTAAAATTTTTGAATAACAGCCATAAATGTGGAACTGGATCCTACTTAGATTTAGCATAATAAAAATTTTCGTTGAAACTTCTGTTATTAGAGGCCTTAGGAAACGGTGCTCTTGGTCGGTATGGCGAACTACATATTATTTTACACTTTTTGTTAACAGATATAATTTGATTTAAATATTTACCCAAATCGTGATCATTGATATTGTGGAGATTTTTTGAGCAGGACTTTTCAGTTTCATTGTTGAGTTGAATGGTATTATCTCTTGCATTTTCAATTACCGGGCATATATTTCATTTATGGATATCTCAGCAACATCATTTTCATTTGAATTTTCAGACTGTTGAGTATTAAAGATCTGGACAATTTCTCTGTCTTTCTTCAGAAATGAATCAAGTTTCGGTAATTTTTGTAGTAAAATCTCTTTTTCTTTCTTGATTTTACGCTTTTGGATTCCACCTTTTACTTCTTTTAAAAGTATTCGGTTACATTTTTATTAACTTAAAAGTGAGGGTCAGAGGGTGACAATAACTTGAAAACATTTTTGAATACATTCATTAATTATTAATAATTAGATATTTTTAGCTTATTTAAATTTTAATTAAATACAGTAAACACCTTTTATAACGGATTTTCAAGGGGCTGAAGAATTTGTCCATTATAACCGAAACTCTGGTAAAACCATTTAATATTTATTTTACAATATATATCAAAATTTTGGAATTCGTAACTAAATATACTGAATAAAAAATGTTTATCAGTATTTTACTAATTAAACACAAAAGAGATAAATCGTAATTATAAAAATGGATGTAAAAGATAATTTATTTTGGAATAAGAAAGAAGTAAAGTTTATTTATCTCGAGGCGCGAATCTGAATTGATCAATTGATCATTTCATTTTTCATTTCGTCTTTTAAATCCATTCTTGCATTCTTTAATGATAGAGAATCATAAAAATTTTTTAAATAAAGGAAATCGTCCAAAATCTTCAAGTCGCAAGATGCGTCATTAATTTCTTCGAAAGTTTCCTGATTCGAAAATTCATTTTCGACCTCTAATATCATTTCATTCTCCGAATTTGATTTTTTCGTCGTTGAAATATTCCGATCAGTTTGAATAAATTCCATGCACCTCTACAATTTTAATCAAATCTCCATTTATTCCCTGCTCTTCACTGGTTCCAGATACATTTTTATGATTGAAACAATTAATTATTGTTTCGGGTGTTACCTTATGCCAGGCTGAATCAATTTATTTTAATGCGTCCCATAACGTTATTTTATTCTCTGCCCCGCGATCGGTTGATTTGATGTAATGAATTAGATTTGATTTTTTATAGTGTAACTTGAAATTTCGAATGATGCCTTGATATAAAGGCTGCAAAACCCTTGAAGTATTTGAGGGGGAAAAGGAAATTTCAATATTGGTCAATTGCTCATTGATGGGCGGTACAATTATCAATCAACAACAATATTTTCCTATTTGATTTTCGCAATTCTGAATCCAACCTTGCTAATTCCTGTTTAAAAAACATCTCGGATTGGCGTATTTTCCAATTACAAGAGGATTCTTTTTTTCACCAGTCATACTAGTGCATAACAAATTCGTTATCCGTTCCTTGCTCATCTTCTCCCCTGTATATTTCTCTCCTTTAAATCTACAAGTCTTGTTTGGAAGACATTTAAAGTATAGTCCAGTCTCATCTGCGTTGAAGATATTTTTTGCTTGGTATGTTTTAGTATGTTTCCTCCATGTATTGGAAATCCATTCATTAACATCATCACAGTTTATCCATTTAGCTTCACCAACAATACTTCTGAAAGATATAGAATGACGATTCTTAAATCTTTCTATCCAACTTGATGAACACGAAAAGTCAATCATTCCATTTTTCTCAGCTATTTCATTTGACTTATACATTAAAATTGGCCCATCAATATGTATTTGTTTTGATCTTTGAAGTGTAAACCATGTCAAGAAGTTGTATATTGATTTCATTATATGACGATTTTTTAATTTTCCGTGCTGTAATTGGTCTATTGATAGCTGATTCATATATTTCAAGCCTCTTATTCCACTAGTCACTTGTAGTTATCATAGGGATTTTTTACGCTCACTGGTGTACCTCCTAGATTTCCCTTGTTCTATCTCATTGAGAATTGAGATTTTTTGACAAATAAGCGTTTTTTTCATTTTAGATGGGCTAATATTGATTATAAAAATATGTTTGTCAGACATCTTAGCTAAATTTTAATTATTGATCAAATTGAACAATAATTAAAAAATGATCATGTTTAATTTAAATTTTTGGCACAAAGCCGCTTTGACATCATTTTAAAATAACTTTAACTAAATTTACGTTTACTTATTTTCAAAATGAAATATTTTTTTATTCAAATAAATGTAAATTAAATTTTAAAATATTTTCAAGTGGCGTCACGTACAGGATATCATTGATATTCTCTTAGAATTATTATAAAATTAAAAATAAGCTGAATTGTTCTGGCAAAAAAACATACACTATAACCGTATACACGGTATAAGCATTTTTAATATATAATTACATTTATAATTTTTTTAATGTTGCGGTATAACCGAAAACGTTGTATCCGGTGTTCACTGTAGTTATACTTTGCAAATAATTACAGTTTAATAAAAGTATAAAACGTTAAATATTACACTATATTTTTAAAACCGAATATCAAAAAGCAAGAGAAACGAAAAAAATTAAAAAATCCTAAAATTAAAAGCAAAAATAAGTCTCATTCTTAACTGTGCAAAACCAAAAATTTAAGAGACTTTTATGAATCATATAACATATTACTTATATCATGTTAGTTATGTTATAAGCACTTGTGTTTATATGGAAAAAAATATAATGTTGTATTGTATTGTTTTCTAGTAATATACACAGCAGTGAGCTAATAATTTCTACCCATTTTATGCATGTATTTCCTCTATAGTAAAAACTTATCAGAGTAAATTTTTTAAAAATTTTATGGTTTGACGAATGGGCGTCTACAGGAATTAGCCGTTCTACCTCGCACAGACTCGCCATACCTAGCTACGCCTTCGGGTCTATTTCAACCCAAAGGAAAATTTCTTTTGTTTTATTTTATTTGAATTTATTAACAGTAAGGGACCAAAAAAAATAAAATATATAGATTTTTAATATACATCCATGTATGTGTCTATTTTGACCCAAGGGACTTTAGAGTAATCTTTTTTGAGGTAAGGATGAATGTTAGAAAAACCTGTTGATTATTTATTTGAAAAGCATTTGGTTTATAAATATATTTTAGAATGTGTTAAAATTTTAATTTTCATATTGAATCCTATTAATACTCGAAATACTACGAAAGATGTTTCTAATAGCTATCAAATATTGAAAAAATGGAAAAATTTATGTAGCAAAATTTAAAATAATAAATATACTAATTAAAAATTCAAATGACCGAAAGAAAATCTAGACGAAAACTAATTTTCTAAAATCTTTTCTTTGGCTTTTTCAAAAAAATTCTTTTTAACAGCTTCAAGCAATCTTATTGGTCAGTTGAAATTTTGCCTGATGGTCGGTTTTATTCCACGGAAAATAAGTTTTTTAGAAATTCCATCTATCGATTTTAGACGAGATAAATGTAGATTTTAAAGAGTGGAAACAATAGAATAATTTTTCCCCCATTGATAAGAAATTCCTCCATTGGAACTGCACGCAATCATTAAATTGCCGTTACATTTCATGTTTATCAACATTAATGTAAATAAAGCTATTTTTTGGTTAATTTTCTTTATGAAAAAGTTTAAATTTTGAGAATTAAGTTTTTTGATTTTCATAAAACTTGAAAATATATAATTAATCTTTAATCTTAATTTCTGTTGAGATTATTTTCTTTAATTGTGATTGGTCGATTAAAGAATATACTCAAATAATTTTAAGGCTATTTTATTTTTACAAAATTATTGGATAATTTGAAAATAATTAATTTTACAACAATTAATTATTTGAGTAACATAAAATGTTCTCTGGAAATATAGTTTGGAAATTTTAAAACAAATATTAATAATTAAAAATATAATATTTAATAATTTATATTCTGAAAAAAAAATTACAAAAAGTGTGGAACTATGAAAACAATTTGATTTTATTTTCTCGTGCTTTTGGTTTTTCGAAATATACTTGCTCAACATGTAATGCAACTTACACATGTAACGCTTATAAAACTTTCAACTCCCACTTTGAAAGTGATATGGGTAAGTGTGAGATATCTAGAACAAATGAGAATTCATCTATATTTCAGCTCTTTTATATTTTAATAATTAAATAAAGTGATGACATAATTTTATCTAATAAAGATTTCATTTAAAATTAAATGTACAAGAAATTAAAATTAATTTGATAAATAAAAACTAGTCTTTAAAAGAGAAGTTTTCCAAGACCTAAGTTCCAACTAAAAAGAATGAAATGTATTAATACAACATTATTAGATTATTACTATTATTAAATTATTAACTATTATAATTCTAATTATTATTATTATTATTATTATTATTATTATTATTATTATTATTATTATTATTATTATTATTATTATTATTATTATTATTATTAAAATGGCGATGCCTTGGTAGCAGCATAAATTAAATTAATATATCAAATAAGTGAATAACAAAATAAGTCTTTGCTGCGAATTAATAATTATATTTTTGAAAAAAGTTTCGATTATTACTTCGCAGCAAGGGCTTATTTTGTTACTCATTTATCTGATATATTATTATTATTATTATTATTATTATTATTATTATTATTATTATCAATAAATATTACGTTTCAGTTAACTTGAATCAACAAAATTATTTTTTACGTATTATCCATTTTTAAAATTTTTGGAGAAAATCTGATTTAACTAAAATAAAACAAAATTATTGATTTGTTTTTTATTCTATAAAATAAAGGAAAAAATCTATGTCTCTTTAGATCAATAAATAAAAGTCCATCGAAATCTCGAGTTTTTCTCTCTTTTTTATTCTCTTGTCAAATCCAAGGCCAGCAAATAAACTTTTATTGGAATCCAATTCTCGTTCAATAAAAATAGTCAAAAAATAGAAAACAGTTGTCATTGCAATTAAAACTAAAAATTTCCATAAGAAAGTAATTGAAATCTGTTTAATATCATTATGGAAAAAATGTTTTTCTATTTCAAATTCCATCAGGGCAGTCAATAGCACAAAATAAGTCAGATAAAGCTCTAGGTCACCAAACGAAAAGTGCATTTTATTGTAAGAAATTGCACATGTTGAAGTTTTTAAAAGACATTCTAAAAATGTAATATGCTAATTTCCATGGTGATTAATTTTTTAATAATTATTTTTATTGGTTATAAATATATTGACAAATCAATCGCCTATCCGATCAGTTAAGGAGTTATTTCGATTAATTGACAACTAATTATTATTAATTAAATATTCATTATAGAAGGCTGTTCAATTATAAACCAATAGATTATCGAAACTTATGAACGAAAACTAATTTAGGTTTAATAAAATACTTTATATAAAATATTAATAATGAAATACTATATATATAATATCGTGTGTACTCTTTTTATGATAAAATATAATGCCTATATAAGAATTAAATTAAATATAATTTATTATTATTATTATTATTATTATTATTATTATTATTATTATTATTATTATTAGTAGTAGTAGTAGTAGTAGTAGTAGTAGTAGTAGTAGTAGTAGTAGCATCAATTAATTAATCATATAAGTGAATAACAAAATAAGTTATTGCTGCAAAGTAATAATTATATTATTGAAAAAAAGTTTCGATTTACAAATAATCCTTTTCAGTTTCTTCCAGAATTCTTATCACCAATGAGAAAGTACCAAAATATGTTCTGAAATTTACTTTTTCGTTTTTTGATTAGTTTAAATTTAAAATAAAATTTTTAAAAAATTTTGTTTCTTTTAAAATTTTTTTATATTAATTAATTAAACAATTCCAAATTTAAAATTTTACTTTTCTGTTTTTTTAATATATTGTCGAATTTAACATTTATTTATTAATTTAATTTTAAAACTGTTAAAAAATATTTTTACAATAACTTCTTTTGTTTATTAACTGTTTTTCTTACTTTAAATCTCTTTTTTATATACAAATTTAAATATAAAAATAAAGAAATTTTGATATAAAATTTAGTGCAAATTAATAAACAGTTCCTGATTTTTTAAAGTCTATGAAAGATCATATTGAAAACAAAAAAAGCCCTCAAACACCCTTCACCAACAACTTTAAGACTAAATACTATTCCACTCTGATTTTCATTTCCTTTTTTTGTTATCAAATTGTTTTAATTTTTAAGTTAAAGTATCGAAGTTAACAACAAATAAGACTGGCGATTTCACTGATTTCTTCTTTAGTGTTTATTGATGGAACGTATTTTGGTACTTTCTGATTGACGATAAGAATTCTGCAAGAAACTGAAGAGGATTATTTGATATTCGAAACTTGTTTTTAATAATATAATTTTCGCAGCAAAGGCTTATTTACTTATCTGATGTATTATTATTACTATTATTATTATTATTATTATTATTATTATTATTTATTTATTTATTTATTTATTTATTTATTTATTTATTTATTTATTTATTTATTTATTTTTAATCATAATCAATTGTTTAAATGAAATAGACTAATAACAATTAAGTTAAAAATTAGCTGACTAAATTATTGTTTATATTTTTTTCATGCTTTCATTCAATTGGCGCCACAAGTTAAGTTTATATTTGCCATAGACCTCTTGAATCTATTTTCAAATAGAAATTACAACGTTAAAAACATTGTTTAATTTTCATATTAGTCAATAATTTATGAGACTTAATTAAAATTTAAAATATAATAATTTTTTTTGAAATGTTTTTAATATTTTAAAGATTTTGGTATTTAAGAAAAGAGTAGCATATCAAAACAGAAAGAAACATTGGAAAAATTGGAATAAATGTAAACGATTTCAACTTATGATAAAACTAAATATTTTGATTTTAATCCTCAAAATAATAATTCCATACAAAGATTACGTACATCAGAGTTTTCGTACGTGGAGCATATGTCCTCTATAAGTGACTCTAGAGAAATTTCAACAGAATTTTTTTTATTTTTTTCATTACAAAAAGACCTTTTTTTATATTTAACATATTCCCTTTGAAAGCACAACAAATATTATGTTATTCAATTTTAAACTTTATAAAACAGATACTTACAATGTACTGAATTGACCACATAATTGAATTATTATTGTTTGGGGGACTTCACATTTCTATGTCGAACAAACTGTATATTTTTGTAAAAAAAGTTTGAAAAAATAGATGTCTATAATCCCGTAAAATGATATATTTGGTCAGTAACATTGAATTTCGAGATTTATTAATTTTGAGATTTATAAATTTATTTAAAAACAATTAACGCGCCTTTTATATTTATCTAATTTTTTTTAATTTTGATTAATTTAAATCCTAAAATTTGTCTTTATTTTAGAAATGAGCAGCGACTCAGTTCCAGTAATAAATCCATATGAGATGAATATTACAAAAGAGACCGGATCAAATTTAGAATTAGTCTGCCCAATTAGTTCACAAAATACAGACGGGGGACCCTCTAATCTCATGTTTAGTTGGTCAATAAAAGATATCCATGAAAATCTTGTTGCTGCAGATTCACGTTATTCTTTTCCAGATGGTGGTCGTAGAGCATTGGTAAGAATTAATTAATAAATTACCAATTTTTTAATCAAATATGATGTACTAGGCTTCATTTCCAGACTTTTCCCGGGATAGATTCAAACTCTTAAAATTCTTTATCCATTATAATTAGTTTTAATCATTATGTTAATACAAATTCATTTCAATACTTGGGATTTACAATATTATAAGTCTAGTGTTGATTATTAGCAAAGATGAACAATGTTGATGAATCCTTCACTCTTGAAATTCCCGCATACAGTTGTCCATACAAGAAACACTTATTTGTCAAATCCAAGTCTATGAGTTTGAGGAATTGCACTTTCGCATTATTGAATGTCATTGTAAATGCTTAAGTTGAAAGTTGAAAATAACACAATTGACATAGTAAAATGCAGCCAGTATGCCACGAACCGTTACCGTTTAGTAAAACTTCTTGTGACAACCAGAAAAACAGAATGTTTTATTGTATTGATTTTATATGTATTCTCCAATATTTTCTCAACTAAATTTCCTATAATCTTAATTTTTAAGCCCTCTATTTATAAGCTTCAATATAAATTTCACATTAGTTTTAAGGAGAACCTTCAAACTTCATATATAGTATTAAATAAAAGCCTACTAAAACAGGATTCACTTTTATCTCTTGTTTTGATTTATCTATCTACTCAATTTTATTTCACAAAATTTTAATTTCAAATGAGGAATCCAGGCCTATAAACACTTGAGACTTAAGAATTGGGCTTCCGAATCACATCAAGTATACCCGAAGTTTATATGTTTCCCAATGAAAAAACAGAATCACTAATTTTATTCATATTTATTAGAATAAAATTTGTTTTGTTATTTATTTAAAGTTCTTAAGGTGTTTCGAAAATGAGGGTTTTTTACGTTATTCAAAATCGTAATAATTGTAGAAATATTTTGGCATTTGTTGATATTTGCCAAAACTGAAAATCTTTAACAAATGATTCTGTTTTTTATTTTGAAACTGAATATATAAAATTCAATTAAATCTAATTAAATTAAAGTAATTAACTAATTTAATGAATTTTACATTACCATAGCGTATTAGACCAGAAATTTATTCCAGAAAATTTTCTTTAAAATAATGCATTGACTAATAAGTGGAATAAAGGAAACTTTTGAAAATAGTTATTTGGAAAAATTGATGATAATTAACTTCGAAAGGGTTTTATAAATTTTATAATAAATTATTTTTTGATTTGACATTACATTACATTAGCGCATTCTGTTTACAGGTTATGAATTTGTTCTCAATGATAACTCTCATTTGTAAACACAAACAGTAAATATGTTTTTAAATAAAATAATAAATAACATTAAAATTTGATTTTTTATTATTGTGATCAACAAAGACAAAGTTATCGTTCGATTGCAATTTATTCAAACTTGGATTTTTAAGGGTCGTCTTATATGTAGGATAGTCGTTTTACTGTATTTTGACGACATTTATATGGATCGACTAATGTGTCAAAAGATTTTTGCACGATGACACACGGTAATTAATTTAAAATTTAATACAGTGTTTTTCGATCTGTGTGTTGCGAGATTCTTGAAAAATATTTAAAGTTGCTAGGGTTCTTATATGATAAGGCTCCTTACAATTCATGATAAATTTGCTTGTCAATTTTTTAGCCCCAATGAAATATGATGTGTTTTCTTAAACAAGCAGAGCCATCACACTGAAATACTATGTTCGAAATGAAGTCTTTAATAAAATAAGTTAAAAATATTTTGGTGTGTTGTAAAAATTCTCGGATATTTTTAGTGTAATATTTGAAAAACACAGATTTTAATATGTTTTATATGTAAAAAAATAATTGTGAATCAAAGTTTAAACATAAATATGTAATTTTAAATAATATAATGTTTGTCGAATAAAGTGTTTGATGCTTTTTTACTTAGGATATTGTTGTCGTATATTTGTTTAAACAAATATTTTTTCATAATCAGTTGATACATAATATTATTATTTATTTTATTGATATGTTTTGATATTTTTCATAAACCGATGTTAATTTTATTTCTTTTCACTTTTTGGTTGAATGCAAATTTAAACTGTATTCAATCTGATTTTAAAATAAACTAAAATTATCTTTAGAGATTGTAGAAAAATAATTTTGTTTAAATGAAATCGTTTTTGACATTGACGTTGAGAAATCGTAGATTACTTGAAATGCATTAAATACATAAATTTTATCATTTGTTATAATGTTTTATTAATTAATATTCGTTTTTTAATTAATATATGTAAGCTATTGCCAATATGCTTGATTAGAAAATGATGATGATGATGATGATGATGATGATGATAATAATAATAATAATAATAATAATAATAATAATAATAATAATAATAATAATAATAATAATAATAATAATAATAATAATAATAATAATAATAATAATAATAATAATAATAATAATAATAATATATCAGATAAGTGAATAATAAAATAAGCCCTTGCTGCAAAGTAACAATTATATTGAAAAAAGTTTCAATTATTAAATAATCCTTAGTTCCGCTAAAAAGATTTTGAAGAGGATTATTTAATAGTCGAAACTTTTTTCAATATAATTATTACTTTGCAGCAATGGCTTATTTATCCGATATTTTAATTTATGTTGCTACCAAGGAATGATCGGTTAATAATGATAATAATAATGATAATAATAATGATAATAATAATGATAATAATAATAATGATAATAATAATAATAGTAATAATAATAATAATAATAAATAAATAATTTAAATGAAACTAAAAATTTATGCAATTAAAAGATTTTGTTTGAATTATTAGTCAAATTAAAAGTTTTTTTGCTTGCCAGGTCACAAAAGTTAAACCCGCCGATTCCGGTGTCTACAAATGTCGTGGAGTAACTGGATTCGGCAATCAAGAAGCAATATTCAATGTCAATATCCTCGGTAAATCAACTATTCGTTTACTTATAGAAAATATGTGAATTGTTTGAAGTATAATCGATCTAAAATTAATTCTAATTTTCAGAGCACAATTCATGTTCGGTGGATGAGTCAAGTGAGAATCAAGTAAAACAAAGTGAGTTGACATTGATTGATAAATGTAAAGTGACTAATCAATAAATCAGGGCCGTGTTTCCTCGATCAGCACATGAAACTGAGCATGAATAAAGTTACAACCATTCACAAAAATGTCAACTCGTCTGTTGAATTCCGTTGTGACGCCGGGGGAAATCCGAAACCGAGTTACAAATGGTTCAATGGGAAAGCTTCTGCTGATTGGTTAATGGAGGACGTTCGCCGGCCATATTTCCGGATCAAAGTGTTGAACAAGGAACATACAGGTCATTACACTTGTAAAGTTTACAATGCTATCGGTGAAATCAGCTTCACGTTTGGTTTAGTTGTAAAAGGTATTTTTTAAGATTTTTTAAAAAATAATTTTGATCGTTCATTCACTAATAATTTCTTATTGATTTTTATGTGCTTGATTCGTTGATTTATTGAGTAGAACATTTTACTCAATACCAGGTAACTGCTTTTTAGAAAATGTCTTTTGTGTATTTCTCTATAATTATGTCGCATGGAAAAGTTGTTTAAATAACTGTCGAAGCCACAAAACAAAAATGAAATTAATATGTGTAGTAATATTTTGGGAGTAATAAAAAACCTTCCTAAACCTTTGATGAGGTTTATTGTAATATACCTCTTCCATTATCATATTAACTTGTATATGTTATTTTAATAAGATAATTAATTTATTCTACATTTTGATTATTAATAACAATTTTATTAATATTTATATTATTAATATTAATGTTATTATTATTATTATTATTATTATTATTATTATTATTATCCTTATCATTATTATTATTATTATTATTATTATTATTATTATTATTATTATTATTATTATTATTATTAATATTATTATTATTATTATTTAATATTATTATTATTATTATTATTATTATTATTATTATTATTATTATTATTAATATTAATAAATAATTAAATAAATTTGGCAACGATTTAATTAAAAGATAACGCCAATAAAAAACTTTTCGTACGATATATTTCGATAGCATAGCTATCATCTTCAGGTACTCAAAACCAACTAAAAATATTATGAATTAACATTTAATTTAAACAAATTATTTTTTATTAATTTAATTTTGTAATAAATAAATATTTATAAAATATATTCAATTCACTTTTAATTAATTTAAAATTTTAAAATTTTTACTTATATTCTAATTTTTAAAAAATTAATGTAATTTAAAATTTTCAATTATTTTAATAATATTAAAAAACAAACATGATTTAACATACGTAAACTATTTAAAAACATTCAAAACATTCGTAGTCGCAGCACTTTGCACATTAATCTTTGGATCCAATGACCTTATCAGCAATGCTTCACATATCACGCGTTCCCAATAGTTATTAAAACTTCTCAACAAAATTCTAAAATCAGACATTCCTATTTTACTTCTACAACCTCTATTGTGTTCACTAATATTGGTCAAACCCTTCAATCAACAATTCTCTAGAACTCGAGTACAGAGATGACGGGAAGTCTCTCCAATGTATGTGGCATTACACCTATTACATGTAAATTGATAAACGAGATCAAAGCACAATCCAATCGGAGTTTTTGATTTATTAATAAACATATTGCGTACCTTACACGAATTAGAGACGATCTTATACTCTCAATTTCCCATCTGTTTACTTAACTTCCTTTTATAATTTGTAAAGCCTTCAGAGTACGGCAATACTAACACATATTTAGGCTCAATTTTTTTATATCCATTTTTACTATTATTTAGATCAACACTCAATTCACACCCATTTGACAAATTACATTCAGACTTTCCAAAACATTGATCCTTAGGATTTTTAATCAATTTATCAACAGTCTCTTTTATCATCAACAATAAAAATGATTTAGAATATCCATTCTTTATCAACAACTCAACCAATTTATCAACACTTTTTACCGAATTAGCAAAAGTAGAAGATAAAGACCATGAACGATAAATCAATCCTTTCACCATATTTCTCTTATACTTAAATTCACAAAAGCTTTCTGGAGAAGTATAAAGACCAGTATCAGTTGGTTTTCTATAAATCTCTATCTCATACTGTTTATCTTTGCGTTGAATTAACAAATCTAAAAACGCAATTGATGAGTTTCTCTCCGTTTCACATGTGAATACAATGTTTTTATGTAAACTGTTCATAAAATGCAAAAACGGTTCTATATGTTTCTGGTTTTCAAATACAAGAAAAATATCATCCACATACCTTTTATAAACAAAAGGTTTTTCAAATTGGAAAGAAGCAATTTTCTTTTCCAAACTAGCCAAAAATATTGATGCCATCGTTGGTGCTAAAGGGGAACCCATAGCGACTCCATCTATTTGTTGATACCATTCATTATTGAAAAGAAAATTGACATTTGAAGTAGCAAATTCAAGAAGTTTACGAAATGCCCTTCTATCCAAAATGTGATGTTCCGAATCATTTTCATCCCACAACGCACAGCATAATTCAATCGTCTCAACCAGTGGTACATTCGTAAACAAACTACAAAAACCAAACGAAACCATAACATCATTCATACTTCGTTTTTGTAGCTTTGCAATACAAGACACAAACTCAAAGCTATCCTTACATTCAAACTCTGATCGCATTAACGGTTTTAATAATCCATCTAAAAACTTTGCTATTTTATACTGGGCAGTACCAACCATCGACAAAACTGGTCTCATAGGTACACCATCTTGATTAATGTGCAAAGTACTGTGACTACGAATGTTTTGAATGTTTTTAAATAGTTCACGTATGTTAAATCATGTTTGTTTTTTTAATATTATTAAAATAATTGAAAATTTTAAATTACATTAATTTTTTAAAAATTAGAATATAAGTAAAAATTTTAAATTAATTAAAAGTGAATTGAATATATTTTATAAATATTTATTTATTACAAAATTAAATTAATAAAAAATAATTTGTTTAAATTAAATGTTAATTCATAATATTTTTAGTTGGTTTTGAGTATCTGAAGATGATAGCTATGCTATCGAAATATATCGTACGAAAAGTTTTTTATTGGCGTTATCTTTTAATTATTATTATTATTATTATTATTATTATTATTATTATTATTATTATTATTATTATTATTATTATTATTATTATTATTATTATTATTATTATTATTATTATTATTATTATTATTATTATTATTATTATTATTAAATGAAATGCTCAATGATATTAAAAAAAAAATCAAAAGTCGGCCAAAAAGCAAAATATATCACTGAATGAAAATAATATAATTTAAACTCATTATTTTATTTATGCTTGATTTATAATTTTGGCTTGGAATATTGAAAAATAAATTCCGTAAATAATACTAATTTAATTTTTATTCACATTTTTCATTCGAAATTCAATTTTCATTCAATTAGCTCTTTCAATCTTTGCCAAAATTTCAATTCCACGTTTAATTTCAAACAGATAATTAGCTTCAGCAGAAAGTATCACTCATAAGGTTTTATTTAAATAAAATTTGACAATTTTTTTAGCGAAAAATCTATTTCAATAATATCAATCACGCAGCAATAAGACAGAGGGAGGCAGAGTGAGAAAGGGAGGAAGAATGATAGGGAGTGCGAAAGAGAGAGAAAGAGAAAAAGAATGTGAAGCAGGAGGACAATGAGAGAGGACGAGAGATAGAGAGAGTTTATTTAATATGCCAGAAATGATAAAATTGGAATAAGTTTGGAAAATGAGTGGAGATTGTTGGTTTGGATTCTAGTGTTCATGGATCACGAAATAAGATTATGCAAATCATTCAACAAGTTACACTAAACAAATATCAGTGACAATTCTGATGGAGAAAAGTATTCTTTAATCACTGAATCATAATGTTCTTCTTTGTATTAAGATTTCCTTAGGTTTTATTGGAATATTTTTCACTCTGATTTTCAGTCGAGAAATTTTCTGCAGATTTTATAATAATTATGATTTGCAGTTAATGACCGGATATTTATTTTTTTCTAGTTTTACTCAACAATAAAATGATTTAGAAATCTATATACTTTTCTATAAATGTTCACAAATCTTTGGTTGAAGAGTTGGTTGAAGTACTTTATAACATCCATATTTTAAATTAAACAATAATTTTTAAATTCAAAAACAATATAATTTGTTTGCAATATTTAAACAAATCTCAACGTAGAGTAGAGAAGAGTACGACATTAGGAATTTGCATAACATATCAATTTACAACATAAATTAATTTAAACATTTATTTAATTGTTATTTATTTAGTTATTATTTAGTTATAAAATAATTAATTATAACAAAACAAGGGCGTTTTTTAAACAAATATTTTTCTTGTTCGTTTGCGTTTCAATTATCGAATTATGTATTATTATTGTTATTTTTATTATACATTTTTTTCAAAATTATTATTATTATTATTATTATTATTATTATTATTATTATTATTATTATTATTATTATTATTATTATTATTATTATTATTATTATTATTATTATTTCAATGACATTAAAAATTATTTTTTACTCTAAATCAGTAAAGAAATCGATGTATTTTTATATTCACAAATCTTCGAATAGCCTTAACCAAATGATTAGTGAATATCAAAAAAACATCGATATATTTACTTATTCATAGTAAAAAAAATTTATTTTAATGTCATTGGAATATAAAATGAAATTAAAGGCGAAAACCAAAGGATGTTCTTGTAATATAATAATAATAATAAAAATAAAAATAATAATAATAATAATAATAATAATAATAATTTTATTATTATTATTATTATTATTATTATTTTTATTATTATTATTATTATTATTATTATTATTATTATTATTTTTATTATTATTATTATTATTATTATTATTATTATTATTATTATTATTATTATTATTATTATTATTATTATCATCATCATCATCTTCATCATTATCCTCATTATCACTATCATTATCGTTATGATATATTCAATAATGCTTATGATTTTCACCACTGATCCGAGATTGTTTATTTTTATTCGATATTAATAATTTGAAACAGCACAAATTTTACTGATAATTTATTGGTTCAGATAAATTATCAGCTTTGTTTTAATTGCAATTTTTCAGTATTTATACAATTTTTTTTATTTAAATTCAATTTCTCTTTCAATGTTTTTTTAATATTAAATACACCATTTAGACTAGTTACAAATAACAATTTTTAAAATTAATATTGATTAAATTACAAAGATTTATGTTAAATTTTCATTTTTTTTCATTTACTAAAATTCTCAGTTTGAAAGATTTTTTTTTAGAAAAATATTTAATATTTAATCTCAAATAAAAATTTGTTGTAATTTGACTGATGTAGATAAAAAATAATTTGAATGGATTTCTCTATAAAACTTAATCCCATCATTGTTTTCCTAATATATTAAAATTGATATTTTGAATTTAATAATTTAATAATTAATAATAAAGTAATAATAATAATAATAATAATAATAATAATAATAATAATAATAATAATAATAATAATAATAATAATAATAATAATAATAATAATGATAATAATAATAATAATAATAATAATAATAATAAAATAAATAAATAAATAAATAAAATGTCTATTGATACACATTTTCATCACCGAAATTTTTGTTTTATAAAATCGAAGTCACTATTTTAACTCTTGATTGCACATGAGTCCGACTTGAGTCAGTTTCCAGTGATTAGCTAACAAAAGTTTATCCTTAACCTTAAAATTTAGTAAAACAAAAATTGTTCCTAGAATTTTCTTCTTGAAATTTCGAAGGTTAACTTTTATATATAAAACAATTAAATATTTTGGTTGTTTTCCATTCACCGATAAAAAAAAGATTTCACTCACAACTATTGATAATTGATTATATAAATATATATATGTGTGTGTGTATTTTTACCGGAAATTAGGGATTTCGTGTTATTATCAATAGTCTTGAATAATTAATTTAAATAATAAATTAATTGCATATTCTCTGTCAAGCAACGTCAGTGAGACTTCATTAGAGCACGAATATTGTTTCCAAGAGTTCATTGCTTTGGCAGAACAAAATCGTTTCCTAATTTATTTGTTCACTGTCTTAAAGTTTTTCTTTCATTTATCAAGTATTTCCGGAAAGCCTCCATCGCCTCAATTGGTTGCTTGTGTGAAATTTTTGAATGTAAACAAAAAATCTTGACATTAACTTAGAAAGTCATCTTAAAAAAATGTTTTGCTATTTATTAAATTTAAGAATTTATTTTAAATTAATTCCTCAATAATTATATTTTTAATTAGTTAACTAATTTATTTTCAATAAATATTTTATTCGTTTGTTTCTATTCAATTAATTTACTTATTTTCAAAGTTCAAAATTTTGGAACTACAGATATCTGGAAAGTTTGAGAATTTTTTTTTATTTTGACTTAAAAAGTTATGGAAATTTTGGATATGACATAAGAGAAGAGGTTATCCAAATTGAAATAATATTGAAGTTGTGACCACATTTAGCTGTTCTGAAGAATCAAAGCAACTCTATAAATTATTCCACATAGAAAAATATCTTAAAAAATCATACAGAAAAAGAAAAAAAAGTGATATTTTATGAATTAAGGCTGTATATATTCCGAGTAAAAGGTGTAATACGGTTGTATGTGATGACGAACAATTCAATTACAAAGAGGTAATATCCCCAGAGGAAATGGCTACAACGAAGGTTCAGAGGAAGCCGTAAATATGTGAAGTATCAACAATGCGATGTAGAATTAATAAGTGTTAATAAATAACTTTTAATAACTACAATTTTTTTATTTTTAATATTATATTAGTAATGAATTTATTTTAATTTGTTGGAATTCGAGTGAGTAAATCAGATTTTTTACTTTTTGAAACATACTATTTTCTATTTTGCGTGATTTGTTTATCTTTTTACTGATATGATATGCGCTTTCAAAAACTTCCCATCCACGCAAAGGTTCGTACTTTTAAAAATGTTTTCAAGTTCATATAAGATCTCACATACATGATGTCTCTCTTTTAGTTCTAGAGTTGGCGTTTTACTTGAACATATTTCATTTTAAATTCATTGATCAAGGTCATATTGTGAATTTTAGTATGAAGACAACTTTCATTTTATAATAATTTTGTTTTAATTAATCTATTGCAATTTTCTTTGTCCATTCGTTTTCATTTATATTTTTTTTATTATTATTTTAATAAATAATAATGTTTTATGATAATAATTAAAATTAATTTCGATTTGATTAATTAATTTTTATATATTTTCTTTATTTTTTAATAATTCAATTTTTTTCTCTTTCTTCAACTTCAAAATCTGATACTCAGATGATGAGTTGGAACAATTAAATTTTTGAGATGAACGTCAAGATAAATTGCTATGAATCTTGTAATTAAAGATTTCATTAATATTTTTCGATCAATTTAAAAGAGATTAAAATCAAAAATTAAATTAATAATAATCATTCAAATTTTCTACTCAGGAAATAAATGGGAATATTTTTTCCATTTTCATTAAAAAATATTTGACAAATTTACTTTGGAAGCATTTTAAGAAATCCCTATAATTATTATTATGTCCACTTTTATTAGATTTTATCAGTCTTGAGGTAACTTAAAAATAAAGATGATATTAATAATAATATCATCATTATATTATTAGTAGTAGTATTTTTATTATTATTATTATTATTATTATTATTATTATTATTATTATTATTATTATTATTATTATTAATAATAATAATAATAATATTTTCTACAAAATTTGACTATGAATCAGATTTTGTAGAAAATATTATGTCACTTATAAAGAAATCAGAGCTGAAACACAAAAAAGTCCTTATAATAATAATAATAGTATTATTATTATTAATTGAAAAATTCCAACTGTATGTATATTCTTTAAAATAACAATTCACTATATATTTCGACCGTTTATCAGTTTTCAGAAATCACATTAACAAAATCTAAATGAAAATAGGAAAATCTAAACAAATTAATCAATAATAATCGTATTCAACTCGTATTACAAAATTTAATTTTAATTTCTTAAAAAAAATAATTTAATGAATATTTGGTTTTTTATTAAAATATTTAATAAAATTAAAATAAAAAATTATTTAAGTTCCAATTAACTTAGCTTTAATCTCAAGTATCCACGTTGTGTTATATCAAGTCGATTTCTTTTATTATCAGTAAATCATTTACAGCACTAAATCCACATTCTGCTAAATATGAGGATGGAAACGGTTCAATGGAAATGTTCAATCTACATGTAGATTGAACATTTTGAACATTAATTAAATTATTTAAAGATTTTGTCACTAAGTTATTCTTTCCCAATAATTACTCAGATTTTTTGTAATTATCTTGAAGTCAGACATACCTATTTTTTACTAGTACATTTCCTTAAAGGATCAATAATGTAAGTTAATCCATTCGGTCGATAATGCTCAAGAACTTTGGCGTTCTTCAATTATTAAAACATCGCTTTCTTTCTTTGATTAATTATCATTATTATTATTATTATTATTATTATTATATTTGAAAATTAGAAATTATTCAGTTTTCAAATATCATTGAAATGAAAGTTAGTAATATCGATTAAAATTAAAAGTTATTATGAAATTTTAAATTTGAGTAATAATTTCAACCAATCAAATAATCATCTCTGCCAATAGATAAAAAGAGCAAAATCGATATTTATTAGAAAATATTGAGAGAATTTTTGAAACAAATTGAAAATGTTAATGAAATTACCGATAAAAATAATTTCAGTTGGAAATATTCTGGTAAAGGAATGTCCAGTCGTATAGGGGAAAACAGCGATCACTGGCGATAAGCACATCCTAGTATTTGTAGAGCATATCGCAGACAAATTTACGCGCCTTTTGGGAATATATTTCTTACAAGATTATTATATTAATTCGTTTGGTTTTTCATCGTAGTTGGAAATTTTCTCACTTGAGCAAGAGTCCAATCGAATAATTATAAAATGATAATTTCGATGGACGGAAAAATATAAAATGTAAAGTTTATTTTAATCTATTACCGAAAATAGAGAACAAGAGTTTGTCGACTAGCAGGAGGGCTACTTATAATCAACAATAAAATGGGATTTCGTTTTGTTGCGTCTCCGGGGAATCTTTTTTGATTGATGTTGTTGATTTCAGACGAACTTAATGATTTCATCCGGATTTTTCAGCTGGTAAACTTTATCTGATGAAAAATAATTGCATGGCGGATTCCACGGCTGGAGTTAATTTACATTTTGCCCGTAAATATTATGAAAGTAATGAATTTTAAATATTTTTTTTATACTCCAAAAATATCTAGGCTGAGAAATGTTAAATGGATTTGATAATTAGTGAGGATGAATATATATATATATATATATATATATATATATATATATATATATATATATATATATATATATTTACTGTTCAAAACACAAATGTTCATTTTTTATGAGATTTTTACAAATCCTTTCTGATTAAAGACTGTTTATTTTTAATTAATTAAAATTAATTAAATACAATCAGTAAATCACATTAAAAACCTTCAAAAATTTAATCAGAAATTGATTCACCGCTTTTGAGATATATTGGGCATTTATCGTATTTTTGATATATAAATAAAAATAAAAATTTAATAATAAATAATTATAAAAATAATTATTGATAAAAATAAACTAAAATACTTATTATATATAAATGTAATGATAATTTTATTTGGTTAACGACACTTTGAAAAATGTTGCAAAATGAATTTTTTAACATTTCGTAACCATTTGTACCCGTTCTTGTATGGCTTGCTGTCTAGGACATTTTAGAAAACATAAAGGGGGTGTTTTATTAATATTTCAGTGAACCGTTGGTCTGCTTTTATAACTCCGAATGATCATTTATGCAGGTGGAAATATTTATTTGAAAAATATGGACCTTAAATAATGAAAAAAATATCCTAATTTATATTTGAATTTAATCATTGTATATGACGCGGAAAATTAGTAAATCAGATATGAATTTATAAATTATTAATGAAATAAATTATTTTTTTATCACTGCCTTTTTTTAATGATGAACTCATTTGTTCCCATTGGATAATTATGCAGCCAATTGAAAACAAATATCTCTTTATCAGTAGCGGATTAATGGGGTTGATCGGGCTAAAGCCAGGAGTCGCCAAAATATATATATAAAAAAATCTCATTTATCACGAGAAAATTTCGGAGAATGTGAAATACTAGAAATGAATGTAAATGTACATAAAAAGAATAAAAAATGAAGTTATAAGTTGCATGGGACAACAAAGACTGAGTCTGCTCTCTCTAATGAGCATTGAAAGTGAAATCGTAAGCTCACTTAGCTTTACTGACTTAATTGATAACTTCACCATGAGAAAAGTTCACAAACGTAGGTTCTAGGTTAAAATTTATAATAAATATTTTAATGAATTGTGGATTCATGTAATCTATACCATTATAAGTTACAAGTTACAGTTTTACATTTGTTGCTAGCAATCATTTTATTTAAATGGACACTGTACTGTACAATGCCCCAGTTTGACTTCCAGCCAGGGGTCTCGTGCTAACTTAATCCTCCAGTGCTCTTCGTGTATTTTTTTCTGAACTCTCCATTTATATAGATTTCGAAAAAATATATATTTCTTTTTTTTGCAGATATTTTCCTTAAAAGTCAACATAAACAATTTTGGAGAAAAATTTGGTAATTCACCAAAATCCTCTTACAGTTTATGTTCCTTTTTCACCGGTGAATGATCAATAGAATTACTTTTATTTACCTTTTCATAAAATTGATATTTTCTCAAGATTTTTCCGGATTTCCTGATTGTTCATAGGTAAATTGTTTTCTGATGTCAAAAGTTATGTTTGCAATGGTAACTCATTGTTTGTTTTATCGTAAGTCCAACAATCGATGGGTTTCTTTTTCTTTTCTTTGTTTCAAATCAATTTAGTAGTCTCATTGTAAATCTGACTTCATTTTATATTGACCAGCTGCATTTTTTAAAATCATGGGTTTCTTCTTCTATTTTCACAATATTGAACGCGCTTTTCCCTCAAATTATCGCCCAAATATATCTTATTATATAACTTTTATCACAATGGGAACTTAAGCTAACGAAAAAACTCCATAACGGACTCCTGAGTGATTGGTTGAACAAAAACTAAATGCAATATTAACCCCTCTAACAACATTAGGCATTGCAAAGCATTTTTACGATGTCTTTCCTTTGTGGAATCGAGCGAAACTTTATATTACAACATACTCTACTTGCAGTTAGGATATGTTTATGTTCACCTATAACACTCGCCATTCTGTTGGAAACTGATAAGTTTATTCAAATTATTCCTAATGGAAACAAAATTGATATTCAATTATGATTGGTGTATGACAAATGTGCTACCCCAATCAAAACTTCTTGATGAAGTCCTATTTCTCTAATCATTTTTAATTATTCTTTTGCGGTATTGTTCACATGGATCCAGTTTTACCATTATCTGATGACTACACACTACCTTTTCAGAAATGTCCTATGCAAGTACTTTGTAACAAACCTAAGTTCTTTCTATTGTTTGTTCCCAAGTTCTCTACTTAAGATATTTATAAGTTTCTTGGCTTTTGATACCAATAGAAAGAATTGGTGAAAAGCGGTTAGCAATTATTATGAAGTCAACAAAAGTTTTAAAATATACTCTACAAAATTCATGATTAAACTGGCAAGAACAAATGTGATAATCATGCTAATGAATGTGAGAAACAATAAATAAACAGTGAGTTTGAAAAAATCTGTGATAACGGAAACTTGTATGGTGAAACAGATGACTGCAATGTGTGAAAATTGTATTTAGAATGAAGTCTCTTGACAATTACGATAATTCAAATTGAAAGTCCTAGAGGCGTAAAAAATGCGATAGTATAAATTGGATAAATATAGGCTATTATCAACCCAAAACAATAAAGGGCGTGAGAATATATTGTGATAGTAAAAGAAATGATTAGCGTCTAGCAAACAGTCTTAAAGGTTAATTCAGATGTCCACAAGTCTTTCATAACTGGTTATTGGTTTGCAGTAATTGCTAAGCTTTGGCTTTTATCAATGTCTAAGATATGCTAATGTCAACGAGATAAACAAAGGAGCCTTAGTAAATTCTTGATTTATAATTTATTTCCATAGTTATTTATTTTATTCTGTTGATACTAAGTCTATCTGGTTACCAAATCCATCTAAGAAGTCCATAAAAAAACTAAACTATTAAAACTGATTTTACCTCGTTCCGTACTTTTATTTTATTTTAATTACTCTCATTTTTATTATTTTATACATGATTTAAGTATTAATTTGTTATCCAAATTGAAAATATTTTACTTTGAAAAGTTTTCTACTGGTTCATTTACTTTGATGAGAAAGGCGATTTAAAAATAGAATAAAGCGGTTAAAAAGATGAAAAAGACTCGATGAAAAGAATCCCACATATGATGATTGTAGTAAAACAAGCAATAGCAATTATTGGAAAGAATGTTCTCTGAGAATTCTTGTACGCATAAAATCGATATATTTCTATATTCTCTTTGGTTTTTTCCTCAGTGCATAAATATATAATTTATCTGTCATCATTACATTTGTAGATTCGCCATCTCCACAACCGAAGTTTGTTGACGAGTTACATAATAAGACAGTTTTGATTGGCTCAAGTGCCGAACTAAGCGCATCGATTATCTGCAAATGCACTCCCTTTGTTCAGGTGATATTATTATTTTTTTATTAGAATCTATTATTATTATTATTATTATTATTATTTTTATTATTATTATTATTATTAGGGGCATTTACAAAAATCGAATTTTTTTGTCGTTTATTACAAAAATAGAACGCTTTTTGAATAAATTACTAAAATATGGAGATTTTGAGACAAAAATATCAATCAATGTATGATAGACTCAATCTAATAGGCCCAAGTACATGGGCCAATTCATTGTTTCCCGTACCAAGATTCGGAAAGAATACTGCAAATCCTGTAGAATCGATGAATTCCGCATTAAAAAAATTCATCGTGCAAAATATTACCAATTTGATCATATCAAAAAATAATTATTCCATGGGTATTTTTAATGAAAGGAAAAAAAGATTTCCCACACCAATTATTGATAAATGCCTAAAGGTTTTGAATAGAAATATGAGTCAAGGATCATTACTTTCCGTAGAGCAGTCTAATAACAATATATTTCTTGTTGATAACAGATTTACAGTGGAAATAAACAATAAAACATGCAAGTGTAAAGTTGGCTATGATCTTAGTATTAGGAGGTTCATCCTGTACAACATTAAAATCAGTTTTTGTTTCCATAAATTTTATTTCAATCAATATCAAACTCAAAAATTATCTGCTTTAATCTTTCTTATTTAAACAAATTTTCTACGAAGATATTTTTAATTAAAATATCTTCTTGTTTTGTTTTTTTTAAAAATTATCTAAACTTTTTAATTTTTAAAATTTTCAATTTAAACATTTCTTCATCATAAAACTTCCTCATATCCCCCTTCTTAAGAAATTTTTAAGTTTTTCCACATTTCTTTCGATCCTTTTTCCATCTTCATTTCTTAAGATGTATCGTCTGTCATGCACTTTCTCTATCACTTTGTACGGACCTTCATACCTGTCCTGGCCTTTGTGCCGTGTTTCTACTTTTACTAATACTTCTTCTCCTACATTGAATTTTCTCCTTGTTTGTTCTTCTAGTTCTTCCTTTATCGGTATTTCTTTGGACCCGTACCATTTTTCCCTGCTAATCTTTTTTCCAAAAACTATCTCTGCCGGGCTTTTCCCTGTCGTTTTTTGTTTGGTTGCATTTAAAGTGAATTCGACTTCTGGTAATATCTCTGCCCAATCCGTCTTCTTTCTATCCTGTAAAGTAGCATTTATCAAATCCCGTATTGTCCTGAATTGTCTTTCTATCTGACCGTTTGTTTGGTGATGGTATGGACTCGAAAAACATAATTTAATATCTAACATCTTTGTGAATTCTCTCATCATTCCTGATTCAAACGCCTTTCCGCAATCAACTCTTATCTCTTTTGGGCATCCAAATCTTAAAATCCACTTTTCTAAAATCGTTTTCTTTATTGTTTCTTCGTCTTGTTTTGTTATCGCTGTCAAGACTTGATACTTACTATACTGATCTATTATACCCAATATATACTTCTTACGTCCTTTTGTTTCTGCCAACGGTCCACATATATCTACGAATATAATTTCGAACATTTCCTTCGAATCTTGTCTTTTTACTGGTTCTTTCGTTGTTATTGTTAAAGCCTTGGTTTTTTGACAAATCTCACAACTTCGAACAATCTCCTGAATCTTACTCCACAGGTGTTTTCCAACATATCTATCTTTCATATAATCGGCTATCTTCTCGACTCCAGCATGACACAATAGTCTATGTATTTCCTTTATTGTTTCTTGTAACTCATTTTCAGGTATCATCGTTTTCTTTCGTACTTCTTCTACAATTCCATGTTGGATGTTGCTTCTTCCCTCTTCTCTGATCGAGTCTAGTAATCTTGTTTTTATCTTTCCTTTCTTAGCTTCTTCGTGGGCCATTTGACATTGAACACACGTGTCACATTTAGTTCTCGACACCATGTCTGCATTTTGGTGATTAATACCCTTTCTGTATTCTACTCTTATATCTAAACTGCTCAAATAATTGATCCATGTTTGGAATTGTGAAGTAATCGGCTTCTTGGTTGTCATCATAAACGTGATTGCCTTGTGGTCTGTCCTGAGCGTGAATCTTCTTCCGTAGAGATAGTGCTTAAAATGAATGCAAAAATAATATACCGCCAATAGTTCCTTTCTTGTAATACAATATCCTTTCTCGTGGCTCGTCATCGAGTGTGATCCATACGCAATTACTCTTTCCTTTCCATCTTTATCTCTTTGTGAAAGTACTGCTCCAATGGTATCGAAACTAGCGTCGGTATCTAAAATGAACTCTTTTTTCAGATCCGGAAAACATAAGATTGGCGCCGTCGTGAGTGCTAATTTCAATCCCTCAAACACGCTATTCGTTCCTTCACTCCATTCTAATTTTTTGTTACTTGGTCCGCTACATAATTGTTCTAACATCCTTGCCTTCTTTGCATAATCACGGATGAATCTTCTATAATAATTGCAAATACCTAAAAAGCTTCGGAGTTTCTTTACGCAGTTAGGCTTCCCAAAGTTCTGTATGGCCTGAATTTTAGATGGATCTGTCTGTACTCCTTCCTTGCTGATTATGTGTCCTAAGAATCTGATTTCTTCCTTTATTATTTGGCATTTTTCTGGATTAATCCTTAGGCCTGCTTCCTCAATCGCCTTTAACACTTCTCCGAGTATTGTATAGTGTTTCTCTTTACTGCTTGAATAAATCAAGATGTCGTCCAAATACACCATTGCTCCCTTTATATTGCCTAATACTTTTGTCATCATTTCTTGGAACGTACCTGGTGCTGCTGCAATTCCAAACGGCATTCTGTTGAAACAATATTGTCCGTTCTTTGTTGAGAAAGCTGTTTTCTCCTGTGATTCTTCTTCTAGTTCCACTTGGTAATATGCATTACCTAGATCGATTGAGCTGAAAAAGACGGATCCTCCTAACAAATCCAACATCTCGTCTATGTTTGGCATTGGAAATGCCTGCCTCTCTGTTACCGCGTTCAGCTGTCTAAAGTCCAAGCATAGTCTAATATCCTTTTTCTCTTTTTTCCATACACATATTAGCGGTGTATTCCATGGAGAGTTACATTTCCGTATAATTCCATTTTCGTACAAATTTTGTATTGCTTCTTCAATCTTTGATTCCAAATTTAGTGGTTGGCGATATGGTTTTATGTTTATCGGCTCACCTCTTGTAACTATCTTGTGTTTTACCAAATGTGTGCGACCCACATCCCATTTATCTGCCATAAACACGTTTCCACTGTTTGATATAATTTCCTTTAATTTGCTATCTTCATTGATCTTTAACTGCTCCAACGCTCGTATCAATCGTTCTTCATCCTTTATTTTTCTGCCAAATTTTGCTTCAATGTTACAAATATAGTTCTTGTCTTTTTCACTAGCCTCGATATCTTTAATTTTTAACAGTCTAAATCCAAATGTTTCTTGTAATTCGATTCCTCCAATCACGTCTGGTGTCACTTTCTCCGCCACAATGAATATAACTTCCTTCGAAACATTTCCAATGGTTACTTGCACCTTCGTTTTTCCTATTGTCTCGATCGTACTCTCGTTTGCGCATCGTAACTTATCCTCACTTTTCGTCAATTGTTGTCCTCGTAGCTTGTTGAAACAGTTCACACTCATTACATTGATTCTTGCCCCAGTGTCTAATAAACAGTCGAAATTTTCCCCATTCATCCTTACTGTTATACTAGGCCTTCCTTGCATTCTGTTATACAAAATTTCAACAACCTGCTCCGTTTCGATGGTTCCAATTCTCTCCACTTCCTCTTCAAACATTTCTCTCTTTAGGAACCTGTATACTTTCTCGCTTACCCTTCCAACATTCTCCCACTTTTCTGCCCCTTGAGGATATCCCATCAAATTTTCTGTTAGAATATGGCTCCAACCAACTCCTCTACTGGTGGAGCCCTGTTGTTTGGGTACGTCTTCCTAAAATTATCTTCATTTGTCTCTACACACGATTCCTTTTCTTCTTCTTCCTCGATACCATTTATTCGACTGTATCTGTTTCCCATGAATCTTTGTCTCTCCGTCGCTTGCCCGTACCTCATCTTTGTATAACACTCCTCGGATCTATGACCATTTCTGCTACATCTTTCATAGCGTATTTCCTGACACAATCTTCTTATATGACCTTCTTTCCCACACCCAAAACATCTTGGAGCTTTTTTATCTGGACAGTTTCTACTTATATGTCCGCTTCTATGACATGTCCAGCATTCTATTTTACCTTTTATTGGACAATCAATTTTCGTGTGTCCTATTTTGTGGCATAACCAGCATTCTGGCATTTCTCTTCGGATACTTTCTTCTCTCTGTTCTTTCTTCTTGTATTGTACTCTTCCCTGTGGTTCCTGATAGACCACTCTGGCGTAACTTTTCATACTGTTTATCTGCTCTCTTTGCTTTTCTACTTTGTCCATCAGAGTTAGTGTTTCCTTTATTTCTTCTGTGCTTTTTATCTTCCGTAGTATCACTTCTTTCTCAACTTCTTTATTCTCCGCACATACTATTAACATCCTTGCTGTTAATTTCTCTTTGGTAAATTCTTTATTTTCGAACAACCTATCAACAAGGTCCTCCACCTTTTTAAAATACGTTTCTATTTCTTCACCCTTCCGCTTGTAATTCAACAAGTTTTGTAGATCCTTTAAAACATCTCTTTCACGATCGAATGCCAATCGCAACCTAGCCTGGAATCCTTCGGCTTTTTTCAGTGTTTTGGCGTACACTTCCAAGAGATCCTCATCAATCATGCAAGATGTTAATCTTTCCTGGTCTTTCTTCTGCGTGATTCCCTTGGCGTCGAAATAAATTTCGCATCTTTTAATGAACTTTTCCAAATCGTCCCCTTGGCAGAATACCTTTGGTAGCAATCTTTCGGTGATTGCGTCCGTGTTTACCGCTGCCACCATATTAGGAGGTTCATCCTGTACAACATTAAAATCAGTTTTTGTTTCCATAAATTTTATTTCAATCAATATCAAACTCAAAAATTATCTGCTTTAATCTTTCTTATTTAAACAAATTTTCTACGAAGATATTTTTAATTAAAATATCTTCTTGTTTTGTTTTTTTTAAAAATTATCTAAACTTTTTAATTTTTAAAATTTTCAATTTAAACATTTCTTCATCATAAAACTTCTTCATACTTAGAATTGCTTGTAAGCATCTATGTGCCGTTATTGGAAATTACAACTTAAATCAGATCGACTATGTTTCCGAATATTATAAATCTGAAGTGTATTACAATTCATACTCTTGGAGTATTTTACCTCTTTCTAATCTTAATTTAGAATCATCTGAATTGCTTACCTCTATAGCCAGAAGATCACGTGGAAGACCACGATATAGAAGAATTCAACCTTCGTTTGAAACTCAATAAAACTAATCTTAATCATATATTTTATGTTGTTATTATCAGTTTGATTTTTTTTTTAAATGTTCTATTTTAGTAATTTATTCAAAAAGTGTTCTATTTTTGTAATTTCCTATTATTATTATTATTATTATTATTATTATTATTATTATTATTATTATTATTATTATTTTTATTTTTATTATTTCAAATAAATTACTATTTAATCCAATTTCTGGAGTGTTTATTTAAAAATGGAAAGAAAATGTCGTTGAGATAATTCTCTGTAAATCATTGTGAAGCCTTTTTTTATTTCGACTTCTTTTTTCGATGTAAACTCAACAAGGAACCCAAATAGAGAATATACTCTGTACATATGAAAATTGAGTTTGGCCTTTACGTTTGTCCCCAAATAGAACACATTTACTTAAACTTCAAAGTATTGACATTACACAGTATTTTAAATTGCAAAAAATATCTTGACATTCATTGGTAATGTTTTGCCATAATCTAATTTTCAATCCAGAATATTTCTGTTTTTTGATGAAATAACTGAGCATCTGGCTCAGATTCACCTGCACCAAATATTTGGACCGGGTTCTTATGTGTTCAGGGAGAAGATTTGAAGAACCATCGAGTTTATCCTGTGTTGAGTTACGAAAAAAGTCAAGTCGGAATAACCGGTATTTTCTATATGTTCATCAAGCTTCTTCTTTGTCTCTTAATGTTTTTTCACTTTTCTTTACCGCCTTTGTATTCTCTTCTTACCGTACACCAACATTTTTGATTTAATTGAGAAATAAATAAACATAAAAATATAGTTTGCGAACTTATGTGTAAATCTGAATTGGATTAAAAATTTGAGTCTTTAAGGCTTCTAGTTACTTGTTTTAAAAATTCTGGTTTGTGGCCAGAAATGTGCAAACGGTTTGTTTGAACATTTTTATCGAGCAAAGTCTTAAGCGGCGCTTGATAACTTATAACTGTACCCTATACCTAGTTAGTAGTCAGCTTTTATCGTTTTGCAATCATTTTCCAATGTCTACATTCGTTTTCACTGACTGGCCCACTGAGTACAAAACACATTTGTTTCTAGCGCCACCTATTGCATAATAAACAATTTCAAAATAAATTTAATTACATAAGAAAAAATTGCGTGCCTTAATTTTGTTTTAAATTAGGGTAACGTTACGTAATTAAGATTGAGAATTATTGTACTGTCTTACATACTTTCTTACTCTTTAAAGGTTAGCTTTGGCATCATGAAATTAGCACAACTTTTTTTGGTCAACTCAACAACCTTCAGGTTACAATGTTATGTCTACCTTGATCTATAGAACTTTGAAATATCCATTCTACCAGATTTACCTTTTACTTTAGTTAATGCTGAAGATAGGTTTAATGGTGAATTTTATATTTTCATGGATGAAGCAGTGCAAACCAAAATTGTTGTATGCTGCCAAGTGTTGAAATAATCTTTGTAAGAATTAATAATTTAAATAAACTTGATTTGTATCCTATTTTTTCCTATATAAGACACAAAATTCTGATAAATTTTTCCAAAGATTTTCATTGAAGAACATTGTGTGGATAACAATATAATAAGTAAAAATTAAATATAAAGAAAAAATCATCAATTACTACTCTTAAATTAGTCAACGACTACGAAAATTTGAAAAAATTACGTACTATTAAATTCTCAATTTTCTTTCTTTACAAAACCCAAACATTCTCTATCTGTAGTGATTTGTTCAAATATTTCACCACAAATTGAACGGCCATGTGCAATAGGAAATAAACCGGTCCAAAGTTATTTGTTTAACTGAGTCATTGGGAAATCGTCTGTTAGTCAAACCAGTCATTTCCCAAAAATTTAAAGAAACCATCTGAATAGAAAAGCAGAATTCTCTCCAATAACGAACTGAGTAAGATGCTGCATCATTGTGGGAAATTTCTACATAGGAATAAGTGAGATTATTTACCAAGAATGAAAATTGAAAAAATAAACATTTGAACATGATTTTTTTTTGAATTCGCAATTTGCGCTCAATTTGAGATTTCTCTTCACCATTCAGTTCAATGTCAGACAACAGAAGAAACAAACGATGTTTACATCAACACTCTTGTCTTTTTTATTGTCAACGAGACGAATTCTTTGAATTTCATTATATTCTTCAGTTTTGGAATAATTGGTTTTGGTTTTCATCATTTATTAAAATTTTAAAAATAATGATAGTAATTCTGATAATACTATTGCATTGTGTTTACAACAACAATCACTACTACTGCTAAGGTACTGCCTTGAATTATTATTATTATTATTATTATTATTATTATTATTATTATTATTATTATTATTATTATTATTATTATTATTATTATTATTATTATTATTATTATTATTATTATTATTATTATTATTATTATTATTATTATTATTATTATTATTATTATTATTATTATTACTCTACTAAGCTTCTGAGGTTTTACCGGTCATTAGTGAATGTATTTAATGTAAAGTCAATTGGAAACCTTTGAAGGGGCTTAAATTATCTTTAACCTACAATTAAGCATTTTAAAAACGCTAAACATTTTCTTTTCTTGTAAGCAAAAAAACTGTCTCGTTTTTGGTATGTAAAAGACAACTGTTAAATTATTACATAAATTAATGTTATTATGTTAATTACTTCTAAAGAATGAGGTTATGGTGGCTTTTTGTGGGCCTTATAAGTTTAGTCTTTTAACGAAATAACATATTTGATGGAATATATGCTGCAAAATCTTCACAAATAGAGACAATTTGTTTGTATACTATTTGGGCCGTTGATCTCGTGTATATTATATTGGAATCTTTATTTTTTCAATAGTTTGAGAGTAGTTGTGATCAACTTATTTCCATAAAAATAAAAATAAATAAATATGTTATTAATCTTAGATGATTTTAGCTTTTGATCTTCGTTTGAATTATTTATTGAATTTTAAGTGACTTTTTATTGATATTGATTCTATAAAGTTATCAGGAGAATCAAATTCATCATCCCAATCAAAGTAATCAATATTGATCAAATCTCTGCTTTCTTGTATGACTTTAATTTGAAAATCTCCACTACTCTCTTAATTTGAAGTTATTATTTGATGTTAAAAGCGACATTAAACTGAAAAAAGCAAAATTATGATGCACATATCCATTGTTCAAAGTTTGCATAGCACACAGACGCTAGCAGAATGGAGGTATCAATGAATATAATAAATAATTCATTTTTGTTTAAATTAATATGTATAAAAAATTCTTTTTCATAGAAATTGTATAACTGGATTTTCTTATAGCGACCCTATCACGTATAATATTTTTTCAAGGATTTAGTACAATTACCTATGAAAAATCTATTGGATTTTTATCTGTCATCTAAGAACTGTGTGTTATTTTATTATTTTAATTTTGTTTGTTTTATTTCTTATTATTTTTATTTGTCTATGTGTTACTATTATTTATTTTTGTTATTGAATTCAATTGTTATTTTAAATTGAGTATGTTTTTTTAAATCATCAGATTAGATATCTTTAATAAATTTACTTTTTATATAATTTTAGTTTAAATATTTTTTTTGTTTAAGTATTAAAAATAGTATTGAAAATATTATTATATTAATAATTATTATAATGAAAATAATAATAATAATAATATAATTTTTATTTATCCATGAAAATTTTACAAAGAAATCTCATTAATGTAGCATTTAATGAATTTTTTTCCTTCTCTTAGAGATCTCAAAAGTCCATTGAACCGTTACGATCTCTATTAATTTCCAATGTTAAATAATTTCCAATTATCTATGAAAATAAGAAATTTCGACAATGCCATTCATTTGCAAATAATTGATGAATTTTTCATCTTCATAAAAACAGTTTTCCTATATTTATAGGTAGGGGGAAACGTGAATAATTTATCACTCCTCCTTCACTAATGCCAAGAGAAGGAATGCCAACGAGAAACTAATAATATCAAGAGTTGGCCATGAGGATTTCGGCACAAAGTTCGGCAGCAGATTAAATTTTTGTTGTTCATTCCATTTTTCATTGTCTGTTCTGAGTTAAAATTTTATCGGGAAAATCTAAATTAATATTATTATTTTTCATTATTCCAATTAGAAGTTGTCATTGCTTACAACGAATTCCAATCATTTCTCCCTTAATTAATCACTTGAAACTGACTCACTGCCCGACTGAGATTCTCCTTAACTTAATGAATAATTCATGGAGCAATTTCTTTTACTCTGCTTTCAATAATTATTTTGGCAGACATTTCCTATTCTGAAATAGATTTCATCTTGCAATTTTACTGAAAAGTTTTTCTTGCAAATATTTTTCTTTTTTATTTTTGTGAATTTTCAGCTTTATTATTAAAGATTTGTATTGCCACTCAGACTCGCTTTAATAATAAAACAAACTGTGCTTGAACATGCGCGACTCAGAAACGGTCTTTTCTCGCTAAGTATACCAAATTAAATAGAAGGTCATCAACCTTGACGCTTGTGGTAGGCCCTCTAGCTTCTTCTAACTTCCTATACGGTGAAAAGCTGTACAATACTAAATTAGAGTTGACTCTATGAGAAATATATCACAAATTTACGCATATTATTGAGAAAGAAATCAAAAGGCAACCTAGTTCCAACCTCTCAAACCAAAGTTAAAGGATAAGTGTTACTGGGAAATCAATTCAAAGTTCTTTTTCCTTCAAAGCATTCAATATTTCCACTGTTGATATTTGTTTGTTGAAAAATAATAAATTATTATGCAAACCTGCTTAAATGAGGAAACGTTTCAAGAATGAAGAACGGATCAAGCTTCCGTAATATTTATTTTCGAAATGTTTACAGATATAGTTTAGACATATAAGCCGAAAACTTACAATTTATGAATTCAGATAATGTTAGAATAAAGTTTTGATCTGTTTGGATCTGTGAGTTCTCAGAGCTATTTCTAGGAAATCATAATCCAATTTGTTTTGCTGAGTTTACCTTTATTCCTTCAAAGGTCTTAGAAATGTAGTAGGCCCTTCAATTATTTAATGTTGAGAGGATGAAAATATAAAATTAAACTAGAGTATCATATGTACTGAAGTTTAATACTGAAAATGTACGAATGAATGAGAGAGGCAAAATCCTGATTTGAATTATATTTCAGTCACCCACAAATAATACCCATGTAACACGCTATAAGAGATTATAGTATATTAGTATCCAATAATTTTGCTCTTAATTAATACTATTAATATTTTATAATATGAATGATAACCTACATAATTATAATCATTAACTGTGTCTCACATGAATTTTATAACATTCATCAATTTGAGATACATAATTTTTCTTATTATTTCCATCCAACTTATATTCCAACGAGTTTATACCCCAGTGTATATGATAAATAAAAACTTTTTTTCACCTTGAAGCCATGTTGATCAACTGAAATTTTACGAACTTTGATAACCTAAACCTTCAATAACAACACTTCGATATAAATTGCAGAAAATGGGGCAAGTCCTGTAGGACATTAAAATAAAAAGTTATTAATTTTAATCATGGCGTGAGATAACGAATTCAAAGACGATGTGATCCTCATTAGTATTTACACCATTTCCAATTCGAATTAGCTATGAGAAAACAATTTTTTAGTTAAACTAACGTGATATTCTTTGGTTTTCGGGTTGGCAATACACCAACTCACAATAACTGTTTGTAATTTTCTTTGAATTTAATGAGTGAAATATATCCTGATATATTTTCCACGTAGATTTGACTGCATGCTTGCGTCAGACAGTATCCACATTATTTCAGCTTATAGCAGCATAAATTTGGAAATGGCGTATCACTATATAATGGTAAGTCTAATAAGGAAGCAAGTGGAATATTCAATTTGATTATTTGCTAATTGTTGATTCAATTGTCACGATATTTAAATTATCACTTTTCTGATCTATCTTTAATATTATTTTTATTTCTCAATTTGTTAATTTTAAATTTTAAGTTTTTTAATAAAAAATAAAAATAATAAGAAATATTAAAAAACATTAAGAGTCGTCGAAATTTTTCCTGCCCACTTTTAATTTAATTAATTTTGTTTTCAAAATATTTTTATGTAAACCGAAAATTTGTCAAATAATGCTTTATGAATTAGTGTAAAAAATTTTTCTTTCCAAATTTTACGCAGCTTTTTTGCCATTAAACATATAAACGACGTCAAAGGAATTTAAAGCATTTTACTAATTATTTTAAAAATTATTTAAATTAGATTTCTCTTTAATTTTAGTGGCTTCGTCGAGTACCGCTGAATTATAGACAAACAAATTCAAATAAGCACAAAAAAACTTTTATTTATCTGCCTCATGCGGCTGCTAGTGAAAGTGGTGAAAATTTTGAAACCTTAGATCAAGATCCAGTAGAAGGAATAGAAACAGAAAATATCACACAACCAAATGGGCTCGTGATATCGAAATTAAAATTCCGGTCTGTCAAACCATGGAATGCTGGGAAATATGTTTTATTGACAGTGAGCATGTTAAATAAGCAAGATGTCCATGAAATGACTTACAAAACTGTGTATTTAAATGTCATATCAGGTTATTTTACGTGTATTATCTACTTTTTTTATAAATGTATCTAACAGCCTTACATGCCAGTAAAATCTTTTATATTTTTCACCATTGATCTATTTCTGTTTTTAATTTCCTTTACCTTCTTTTCTATTGAGACTGTAGATCAATATTTTGTTTTACATTTAGCACGAATTTTCGGCAGTTTTTTTCGTGTGAATTACAACTACTGGAAAATGTCGTGCTAAAAACTCGTGTTAAATAGGATAAAAATATTGATCTGAAAAGATGTAAACATAAAAGTGTTTATTAATTAAGATCACTGTTTTTTTAAGCGAAATTTAATTTGAATTTTTATATTTTTGTAGAATTTAATTAGAATCAAATATTAAATACATAAAATAATGTAAATTTTAAATCCTGTAGAAATAATTAAATATTAAATAAATGTGTGAAATAACGGCAATTAGCAAAGACATTTTTATTCATGTCATTGTCGTTACGAAAGACTAATTGAAAATGTCTCAACGTGGATCTGGATTTAAGTTTTGACACTTTCATTTTACACTTTTTTTCAACGAAAAAAGCACTTTACTGTAATATTAATATCCCCCTGGTCTTTTCACAAATATTTTTTTTAATTATACAGATCAGCATAAACTCATCAATCTATGAGAAGATCTAAATCTTCTCATTTTTCTGATGCATGGACCTTCAAAAGCTTTTCAATCATAAACGTACGACGTGAGAGTAGTTGATTCGACACTTATCACAGACTAAAACTGTTTTGTGTTTAAATTGTTAGTCTTAGATTTTACCCGAACACTTTGTTTTATAACTACTGTGAGTATTATTCCTTATTAAGAAGCCTCTTCATGATTTCCTTGACATATAACTGTTCATGCACCAGCAATTTCTCATACTCTTACCTGATATTTTTTTTCGCTTCCGCTACCAGAATTGCCAATTTACCTTATTCATTAAAATATCTCACGCCAAAGCACGAGATGTTTTCAATGAAAAATTTTAAATAAATTTTTTTTTAATTTAACAATTAAAACAAAATGTTATTTATTTCACTTTTTTAGTTTAATTTGATTTTCAGATAGAACAACAAGTATGAATAATAAGGCAAATAATCCGCCAAAAATTATTGTCTACATCTCTGTGCCATTGGGAGTTTTAATTTTATGTGTTCTTGTTGTTTTTTATTGTTTCATTCGCCGAAAGAATTTATCAAGTAGACATTCAATGATAGGAGGGCAGAGTATGAAATCAAAGCGTAGCCTATCAAGTAATAACCAGTCAATGAGTATTGCTGGAATGGATAGCAGCGCAAAGGCATGTTTAAAACACAATTCCTATGGAACTCCAGCGATAATGACAATGACAAGCTCCGTGAATTCCGCTCACCAATACAATCCATCGTCTAGAATGAATACAAACAATGCGGGAACTCCGCCTTATATGCTTCAGAGTCAAATGGTATCTAGTCATGCTACAGTTCCAGCACCGAGTAGTAACAGTAGTGTGAGTCATAATAATAGTAGTGGACATAAAATTAATCACAATACGAACAACTCGTCAAATGAATCAGCTATTCTCTGTCATCAACCTTTATCGCCACCCAGCAATAGTCCATATTCGTATTCAAATGGTCAACCGTACAATGTTTATCACCAATACAGTCACAATACTGGCAACATGGACTATCAGCTGAACACATCAGTGCCTAATATTAACCCTTCTGCAATAGGAAATGACAACAGAGACGTTGTGAGCAGTAACGACAGTGATTTTAGCAATCATATAAATAATCGTTCCAATTCATCGGGTAACAATAACTCAATGATTCGGCATGTGACCCAAACACCGTACTCAATGGATTGTCAATGTCCTAATCAGTACTTCATTCCAGATCTCTTAGCTCAACACAATAATCCTCACTTCAGACCAGATTTAAATGGACAGAACTTTCAGTTACCCCCTTCTCTTTGCTTTGACAATGATTCATCATATCCTTCTAACCAATATCATTCACCAACCGCCTATTTTCCAGGTCACAATTCATCATCTTCAGCATCACTTACTTATTCTTAGGCCAGAAGGAAAAGCATTTAAGATTATTTGTGTTTGGTGACTCCATTTCAGATCTTTATACTTCTAAACATGTATTATGGTTCTACTGTGGTAGTTTATATTCCCACTTTCAGTCTCGTGTTGGTATGACAAATTGACTCTTATCTGATTCAACTTCAATTCTCAATTACAGGGTGTTTTCAAGCTAAAAGTTATAGTTTTATGTATACAGGGTATCAAATGATTTTGTTTTAGCTTAATTTTTTAATTTTATGATGTTTTAATTATTATTTGGGACCTTATATTGTACCTCAATTACATAGCTTTAGTTTCTTTTCATGTCTTATTAATCATGTTTTCAGTCGAGATTCCGTGAACATCTAGGAATCCCGAAAGACCAATGCTTACCCTTGCATTCGTATCCGGAAATCCCATAGCCAATACGGCCATTTTGCTGATTTTCAACCCTTTATTAACAGCTTGTAGAAATTTTTTTTTATCTGAAGAATTTTAAAGAAAAAAAACTTTTTGGACGTCAACATTAAGTTGATTAGATGAATTAACAATTTTTAAAGTTTTACTTTTACCACAATTTGCATATTTAAACAAAATTAATTGTTTATGAAAGAATTTTTTGTAAAATAAAATTAGTTAATTAGGTAGATGTGTCCCACTTGGTGCAAATTTTGGTAACCCTCCAACAAAAAAAAATACTAATAAAATATTATATTAAAAAACCAATTATAAAAATTATGACTTAGAACAAGAACATATATAGGTATACATTTATTAAGTATATGAACAGTAGGATGTGCTGTTGGATGATCTGTTTGATGGTCGTTTTGATAGGCTGTTGCATATGCTGTTGGGTGAGCTGTTATATGTGTTGTTGGATAAATATGTGGGAAATTATACTCTTTATTTATTACTATTCTCTATGATATAATGACCATATGCCAGACTTAAATTCTTTTCTACCCAAACCCTTTTATCATCTTTAATTGTGAGTGCAACCTTTGAAGTTCTAAAACTATAAAGTTTGTGATTGGTGGTACCAATACGAAATGTAGGTAAAAAAAAGTCGTGTATATAATTTTATATTAACAGTCATTATATAATTTATGTGTTATTTATCTGTCTTTTAATTTTATTACCTTGGCTTTTAGGCATTTTAATTTTCCTAACAAACTATAACATTTGGGTCTTAAGAATATCCACCCATCATAACCTTCACCTTTACTTTCGTTTTTAAGTTAACCTATTACCGAATCTAGTTTTTTTCGAATAAAGAGAATGATTAGTAAGATAATTGGAAGTATCCAAAAGATTGTCCTTAATCATTTCAGTCAAAAGAATATCCAATTTACAATGTTTTATTTCGAGAAAGAAGGAATCTGTATTACCAGGAACGATATTGATGTCACAATTAAACTGTCGACGATACTTTTCAAAATCGGTATACTGGAGTTCGTACATTAGAAGTTTAGACAAGTCGAGCACCAATTGTCATATATAACTTGGTCGATCTAAACATATTGAATCAGGATTTATCAAAGCAGCAATTAAATCATCAGCAATTTTGATCCTTCGTTGAAAGGTTGGTTTGGAAGCACATGTAATCATCTTCTTTTCTGTATTACGTAATCTTAAATTCAATCGTTTTTTCAAGTTTGTACGGTTTTACCGTACAAGCTATTATTTAGGAGCTTATAAAAATTTTTATCTAGTGGTTTGTTTGAATCTTACAGCTATATTTATATGTGGGACCTTTACACCAAGAATCAAGTAAACCTTCAACAACCTCCAATGAATAACATAATTCTTTTTTGGCTAATGAATCAACAACAACTTTTCTACTTTAGACCTTGCAGGTTTCATTTTTAAGCAGCAATGTGGAAATCATTCAGTTTATCATGAAGCTCAGAAGGGATTTCAAGATCAACTTCAAGAGTATACCCATAAGACAACGACTCAAGGTTCAAAGACAAACATTCAGATAATATATTCTCAAAACTATCACGTATCCAACTAAACTCTCCACAAGGTAAAAGTTGTCTTAAAGCCCAACCATAAAGATTATTAATATCAATATAAAGCAACTCTGTGCTTTCATCTGTTTTTACAAAATGTTTATTAACAAATGTAAGACGACCACGAATACCACCTTCATAAAAATTATAAATTTCCATGTTTTGCAATAGTTCAATTGGTTTATCTAAAGTTATTAACGCAGAACTCCGAGACATTCCAGGAATACCGAAATAATTCAAAGGCTCTAATCTATTATGAGCTATAGAGTTCGACCGAAATTGTTGAAAAAGTCAGCTAAAAGAAGGCAATCGAGTTTCAAATACATCATCATATAGTCAAGCAAATTCACACATTTAGTTTCAGTCCAAATTAATTTACCTTTCTCATATTCAACTTCACTCACTCCTTCCCAGATTGGAGGAAATTCATAAGTAATTTCAAGGACCTTTAAACTAGTGCCAAAGTTGTAAGGAAAAATACCTTTTTCATTAACAATGGTACCAGTAAAGGTAAACTAGTCAAAGTTTTCACAGCCTTAGCTAATGAGTCATTAACATACTGGTAAGAGTCGATAAAACGTATTCTAAGCTTACCAACATATACCATAAGAGATAAGAACTTTTCACTACTAATTGGAATACATGATAGGTTACAATTGGGAAATTGATTTATTCCATTCTTAAGGATATGATGTAAGTCATACCCCAGTAAATTATGAAAAACTACATGTAATAATTCTTTGATGCTCCTATTAACATTACAACTTTGACATGCAGGACCAATATATTTTCCTGTAAAATGGTCATGGTATCTAACCTTATCTACTATATTCTTATTGCACAAATAACAATATATTCACAATTATCAAATGAATATTCTTCCTCAGAAGTAAGTAGTAACATTAGCTTTTTCATGTCTTCTTTATAATATGGTAGCACAGTGTTTGTTCCTATATCTGAGACCTTCTTCAAAAATTCATAAACGCAGTTTTGACCAATGAAATGATGGTAACTTGTCATTCCAGTGAAATTGTTAATTAATAAGAGTTCAGCAGAAATTGGCAAATGTTTTTGAAAATAAATGTCATCTTTTGGAAAATAGACTCAAATTCTGCATAGATAACGAACGGAGGTGTTATCGTTTTTGACCAGTTTTTGAACTCCAAATATTTATCTTTATCTTCGCCCATCTTCTAACACTTAGTTTATGGGTTTGTTTTTTGGATTTTAATTTGATTTATCGATGTTTTGTGTTTATGATTTTAAGTTCTCTTGGTGGGCGGGTTTATAATGTTGTATGCAATTTGAACCATTATTCTATCAGTTTGGTTTTTAGCCCAACATTAATGTTGGGAAAAATCTGACGTGAGCCCTTAATTTGTTTGGCCAGAACGGTAATGCTTATATACTTTTGAGCGGTAAATCTAAATATTAAAATGAGAAAAAAATATAAAGATTAAAAGAAAAATAAAAATAATTAAAAAATAAATCGAGTTTTAACATCCAAAACTCGAAGAAATAATATTAAAATCAAAAAACTAGAAAAAATATTATAAAAAATTAAAAATTAAAATTCCTTGTTTCACCGTATCAAAATACACACACGGCAAATCGTGGTATATAAGGCAGTGCTGGGCAAACAAAAAGTAGTGTGTTTTTCAAAATTTTATTATTAACTCATGTACTCTCTCAAATCTCATTTTATTATTATTTGCCGAAGTCATAATAGTCAGAACCCTAAAAAATAAAATTTGTTATTTTTATTGTTATTTATATATTATATATAATTAATTTATTTTTAAATGACAGTTAAATTAAAGGCGTTTATATCAAATTCTTTTATTTTCTTTTTGATTTATGTTTTCTAGGAACATGATATTATTACTATCTCACCAGAGATTTCAATTTTGCGACCGAACCTCCATTGCAGAGAATAAAATCTATCAACATGCTTTCATCCATGAATAAAAAACTAGCATACAAGTCATTAAATTAATAGTAATTTACTCCGGATTAAACCGGTGGTTAGCTGGGAACTCGAGGTGAAGGCGTTTGCTGGAACTGCCCTGATTCTCCCTTCCTAAAGAGCGTGTGGTGGCCCTGGGAAAGGTATAAATATAAAGTAACAAAATCATAATTAGAAGCAGACATTGAGAAGATAAGCCAATGAAATATCTAAAGAAAGAAAGAGCTTAAAACCAACATTTTTACTCGAAGGAAACAAATGCTTCATGTAAATCACAATTATTAAAACGATTAAAACTACACTGAATAAAATAAATTCGAAAACTATGCAAATTATCCAGGATCGAAGCTCCTGACTTTATGTACAGATGCTCAAATTAGCTTATTAAAAGAACACATAGACTTCCACCGGAAGATGACTACGATACAAAATGAAAATCGAACGAGATATGACTATATATCTAGATTATTTACTTATTTTACTCATAGTTGATCATTTTAAACGAAACTTTCCATCACTCATTCAGATATAGAATTTTCTCTAGGTTTAATCGAATTTAAAAATTACAATTGTTTTAGAGTTTTAAAAAATTTTTCTTGTTAATAATATTGATTATTTTATTATTTAATATATAATAATTTTATGATTTAAAATGATAACTAAATTAAACTTAATTCAGATTAAAAATAGTACTGAAAATGAGTTTGACTAAGACCAAAGTTATATTATAACATAAAAGTAGGTAGTAGTGAGCTTACGATGACTCATCATCTTCTACCCCTGTGTGTGTCCAGTAGGTATTAAATAAGATCCTACAATTTTGTGCCCCAGCGTGTGTGTGCCCGGGACATTTAATAGAAACCTTGAAAATTTTTAAAAATATATTTATTTTCTATAAATTTTTTCAAAAAATTTTCTAAGTCTGAAACCCCTCTCCCTAGCAAAAAAATTTATGAATTTTAAAACAACCAAATTTTTTCTATCTCTCGTGTATGTGTATGTTCAAGGGACATTTAATAGCATCTTTTACTTTGAAAATTGTAAAACGATAAATTATTTTTACTATTATTAATATTATTTTTATTATTATTATTATAATTATTATTAATATTAAAATTATTATTATTATTATTAATTAGTACTATTATTTTTACTACTACTATTATTATTATTATGACTGATAATTTTTGGTAAAATATTTTATAATTCCTAGTAAAAATGTTTTATAAATCATACCTTTTACAAAATATTTTCTAAGTCGGAAACTCCACCCCCTCCCTTAGCAAAACTCTTTATGAATTTAAAAACAAGCAAATTTTTTCTATCCCTCGTGTATGAATGTGTTCAAGGGATATTTAATAACATCTTTTATTTTGAAAATTGTAAACCGATAAATTATTATTACTATTATTATTATTATTATTATTATTATTATTATTATTATTATTATTATTATTATATATTAAATAATATTGTCTCTAAAATTTGACTATGAATCAGATTTATTTAAGGTATTCATAGTCAAATTTTGTAGAATTATTATTTTGTTATTATTATCATTATTATTATTTTTATTATTATGACTGGTAAAACATTTTCCAAGCCAAAATTATTTATGACTCACTTTTTTCAACATATTTTCTAATTCCAACCCCTATCAAATGTTTTATGACTAATAATGTTGAAACAAGCAAATTTTTTCCATCCTTCGTGTATGTGTGTGTTCAAGAGACATTATTTTTTATTATTACTAATATTTTTACTATTCGCAAATTTAACATTATACTTTTCGCAATTTTATTGATATTTTTATTTTTTATAATTTTATTTTTCTCTTAAATTTAATATTATAATTTTTAAAATATCATTATTATTATTATTATTCGCAAATTAAGTATTATAATTCTTTCAATATTATTATTATTATTATTATTAATATTATTTTGACAGATAATGTTTAGTAAAATTTTTCAAAAATATAAAAATATAATTTTTATTATGATTATTTTTTATTATTTTTGAAAACAAAACAATAATATAACTATTTTTTATTTTTACCATAAAGTTTGAAAATTCAAAAATTATTGTTATTATTATTATTTTTGTATTATTATGAATATTATAATTCTCACAAAATAAATATTATTATTATTATTACTAATATTATTATTACTATTCGCAAATTTAATATTATAATTTTCACAATTTTAATAATATTTTTATTTTTCTCTGAAATTTATTATATTATTATTATTATTATTATTATATTATTATTATTATTATTATTATTATTATTATTATTATTATTATTATTATTATTATTATTATTATTATTATTATTATTATTATTATTGGGCTTAAAGCCAAAATTAAAACAAAATAATTTCAGTATTGTTTAAAACAAAAAATAGAAATAACTAAAATGACCACTGCACATACACATGCACCGCAAGCAGAATCTAAAAATAAAATAAAAACATCAAATAAACAAATTAAAAATATAACAAAATTAGTTAAAACAAATATTAATAAAATTGATAAAAGCTCGCAGACGCAGAAACACATATTAAATAAGTAAAACTGCCAAAACCTTGCAAAATAAAGTTTAGAAAAAACACAGGCAGAAGCGGCGACCAAGAAACAAAATTTTAAGGGTTAAAAAGAATATTGAATAAAAGTAATTATAAAAATAGTTTAAAATTAATAAAAAAAACCCTTAAAATGGCCGGAAATCGCCTATTGTTCGCACACACGCACAAACAGCTATACAAGCAGTGGTTAAATTCATTATTTCAACTTCAAAACTTTACAAAAACTCAGCTTAACTTTACTTAATTTCATTTTAATTTGACTTCTCGAAGCTATTTTTGAAGTGAGGATTTTATATTTTTGTAATTTTATTATGGCTTTTTAATAGAGTTTCGGAAAGCTTGGTGTTTCAGGCTTGGGCTTGGCTCGGCTTGAGCTTGGTCATATTTTTCAAGCTTTCAAGCTTCAGAACTTAAGAAAAGAAATTAAAACAACATACACACTATTTATTTTTTATAACTAAAAATTTTTATTTTATTTAACACCAAGGATTTTTAAAGTAATATTTGAGGAAGATCAAAGCATTCAACGATTTATCTGATAATTTACAACGCAACTTTGATAAAAATTTCCTGCTACTGAAAATGTTTTTTCTGATTCAGTTGATGTCGGTTGAATTGTGTCCAGGGCATTTCGTAGTCTTTCTAGATTTTCTGTTCTATTTCCAGTCGATTTAAAAATTTGGAATTCTTGTTTTAACTTATCAAATTTCAACTGTAACGTTTTTGGAATAAGACGAATTAATACGTTTTGTTAACTCTTGAGCCAGACTGGAAAAATTATTACCCTCACGTGAAACTGTTGCTAGAATATTATCAGATTCATTTTCATCATTTGTTTCATCCGTGCCAAAAAGTCGTTTCATTATCTCTGTAGCAAATTTTAGAACAGAATTCGGTGGTACAGCAGCAGTGTCAAGGCATTCGATGAGATGAAAAGGGTTTGGATCCATTCTATCATCAATATATTCATTTATATTTTGCAATAATTTCAAACTAATAGCCGAAGTGTTTTGTGATATTTTATCTCGAACAAATTCAATAGAAACCATTGCTTTTCGAAGAGTTGCATCTCGCTTTCCTAATTCCAATACTGCTAATTCAATAGGAGTAAGGATTTTGATAAGCATTTGAAGGTTTTCTTTATTAATACCATACAACATTCTTTCTTCATCCAGCTCTATCAATGCATCTTTAATTGGTTCATAATATTTTATGAAAATTCTTATCACGTGGACGATTGTATTCCATCTTGTCTTCACATCAAGTTGGAGCTTAACTTTTTCATCAAGTTGTTTCTTTTGAAGTTCATCTTCTGCACTGATATCATTTTCAATGACGACATTCAGTTCTTGTATTTTCTTATGTAAAAGATCAGTTTTGAATGAAGATCGTCTGAATAACTCTACAATTTTACGCACAAAAGCTAACATTGATTCAATATCTTCATTGAGATAAAATTCTTCGTCTTCGTTACCTTCCATATGATATTCATCTTCATTAAAGTTATCCTCAAGAACTTCAGTTTCAATTGCTTGATTTATATCAAGTAATCTTTCCTTTTTATGATAGAAAGTTTTGATGACGCCCAGATGAAAAGCATGATTAAGACAGATTTGATATATGACGGGACTTAATCTGCCAAATTTCAACATCGTACTTGCTCCATCACCAGTTGCAGCTACAATGTCGCGTGTGAAGTCGATCCCAAAACTTAATAAATGATTATTAACAGCTTCAAATAATTTTTCAGCTGTACAGCTTCCAATTATTCTCACTAGTCCTAGATTAATTACACCGTTGCGTGATCGATTTAATGTGACATTGAAAAGTTTCCGTGCTGTGGCATCAACCCATTCATCAAGAGTAATGGAAAACTTTAAATTTTCTGATTTATCGTCAATAATCTGTTGTATTGCAGCTTCCTTTACTTGATCATAAAATTTGTGCACAAGACCCATGACTTGAGTTTCGCATCTTGGCAAGTGATAACCTTTCGCAGTAATGCTTTCGCGAATAAATTTTGAATTTGTTATGCCTCGAATTGAAAAACCATCAACAGCTGCTAGCTCGGCAATAAGATATTCTAATGTTTTTCGCTGCAAAAACGAAATAACATTTGTTTGAACTCTCTGCGTAGCTATAATTGTGCTGTCTAGATGAGCCGATTTGATGTTAATGTTGTGAATAGAAGTAAGATTTCGAGCCAAAGTAGAAGAGTTAGCAACTAAATCCTTTTCATTTTTACAAATTGTACATTTTGCACCGACAGTATTTCTGTTAACAATTCGTTTGATAAAGTATTTCCAAACCCACGATTCCTTCTCATTTGATGCCATTATGTTGTCTAAATAATAAAATATGTATATATTTCATTAGCAATTATATGAATAAAAAATATACCAAATACACTTTTTCTATTTAATTTTGTACTCTGATAAGGTTAAGTTTTTTCTTTATTTCTTCTTTATTTTACAATTTCCTAATGTTTACTCACTTTTAAATAGTAATGAAATCACTCAAATGCCGCCGGCTTTAATAATTTCACGCATTTAAACTCCAAACGTTTTATATAGTAATATAGACACAGGAAATGCCATACGGCTTGTAAGTAATGAAGACGACCTTTCTTGTCGACTTCCAGAAAGTAACTATTTATTTTCTATTGAGGGGCTTACAACTACTATTTACATAATTGTATTTAAATATGAAATATACGTTATGACAACACGGATTAAAACTAGAAATTGAACTGAAAAAGGAGAATTCCAACAGTTCCATCACAAGAAACTTTGGAATAGTTCAAATTATTTTTGTACGTTAAATTTATTTTTTTAAGTTTTTAAAAATTTTGATTGAAGTTGAAGAAATTAAACTAAAATTTATTTTTTTATCACTTATCTGCAACAGTACATAAGCAATATATTAAGCTCGAAGCTTGTCAAGCTTTACCTGTCAAGCCCGAGCCTTTGAGTTTGGACAAAAACACCAAGCTTTCAAGGTCAAGCTTAATCAAGCCGAATCCCTACTTTTTAACGTATTAAATAAACCTTAATAACTATGTCTTTTTGGACGATCGTGGTGTTTTTCACCGCTGACGAGTCCCCCTTATCAAACTCTATACGTATGTATTGTAATAGCTCTCGGGAGGTCAGGCTGGTGGTCCGGCTAACGAGTTTACTTTCGTTAGTTGTGGATACTAGTTGTGCACTCCTGACAACTCGACTGTCTGCGGCGAGGCCTAGTCTTAAGATGTAGAACTTTACCCGCAGGGTGTCGTTTTAAAACTCATGGCGGCTGATGGAAACCTCGGTCGGAATGAGCAGAATTAAAATATAGGAAGTGCGATATGAGTTAAGGAGACAAGGATTGATCTCTAGTAGATATTTTTCACAAAAACCTCGTCAGGTTAAATTCGAACTAAGTAACTAGGGATAGGATAGTAGATTCAACTAGTAATTGTCTCGGGTTTGAAATCGTTGGATTTAAACCAGAGAAGCATATGGCGTGTGTAACTTACTAATACTAATTTTAAATTTCACCGAATAATGCATATGGCTATTGAAATGACCCCATAAGCTTACCAATAATACGAACCATTAACATTTCTGAGCAAACACTTGAATTAGATGAATTAACTACTAGAAAATTAGTCAGTGGAGAAAGATTTAACTAAATTGTAATAAAATCTAAACAAATTACAGAAATGAGTCTATGCAATTGATACAGTTAAGTCCAATCGAGAAAGTTATACGCCTGAATAGTTCATTTCGCGTGGCAAATTGTAACGCATTTTAACTATCAATCGACGTACTCAACCAAAATTTTGTAGGCCGGTCAAGCAGGTAGCTTTCCGATCGTGACCTACACACATTTTATAAGATAGATTAAGTAAACTAAATCTACTATAATATTGATTTAACTTATTTATTAAGAAATCCCCATTACGAAGCAGGAAATTAATTAAATCTCAAAGATTAACTTATCGAAGGAAAATGCGAAATTTCAAATTAAAGCTAACGCTATAAAACTTGGTTGAAAATACCTATTAATTCCGAGGCCATTACTTCTCGATTTTCTTTTTTTGTGTTAAATTGGTATACGGAATCGTTTTTCACAAATTTCAATTATTCGTTTTATCAAAATATTCTCAAATTCCATCAAATTTCGTGCCTATAGAAACTAATCGATTCATCAAGATGAATCGAACAAGAATACCAAAAATCTCCCCAGCTCCATTAGATATTGCTGCAGCACAGTATGTAGAAAAACTAGAGCGAGAAAACTTCACTCTCCGAGAAAAGTATAATAAACTTAAAAGTACCTGGTGCTCCCCCGAAGCTATGAGGGAGCTATATAAAAAGATCAAGCGGTTTTCTCTCGCCCGCGATGATCTTTTAATCGAAAACCGGAGTCAGTAGATCACAATAGTCGACTAGAGCGCTGCACTCCGCCAGATATTCACGGAAAAGGAGCTTCATGCTCGACTGCCGAGTCGGAATATGGCTCAACGCCTGGACATTATTCCGACCCATTATTTTCCTGCAAATCCTGAAAACCCAAGGAATAATGACAACACAAGTGTGCACACCGAACTAGCAATGCAGTTGACTGTAAACAGTCGGCACAAACCCAACAGGAATCGACAGAGGCGAAGAGCCGAAAATGCACTCCTACAAGCAAATCTGAGTGTTAGTGAGATCCGGCAAGAGTTGCGGAAATACTAATGACAGAACCGACATTCTCGAGGGATGATGAGGATTTAAACATCATTTATGACTCTCGGCAGCCAGATTTCTTAAGATAAATTAATTTCATGCGCTAAAAGATTTACTTGTTCTAAGTCATATTCATGCTTTGCAAAAACTTAGTCATATTTACGTAATAATTAATTTACTTTGATATTTTCCCTTCTAGTGAGAGCTTTACTATCACAACTTGGAGCATCATAGTATTCGATATCTGGATTCTTTTCCTCATCATGCACAGACCTCAGTTGTGCAATTTCCTTGTGTGGATCTTTTATTTTCACTATTTTTCCCACTCTTGTATCTGGATACAATCTCAACGTTTTATTATCCATATCAGTTATTCTGATTGGGATTCTCCCTTCCTGAATAGTTGCTAAATTTTGTGCAATTAGAGTGTTATATTTACTCGCGAATTCCAATTTTGGTTCGAAAATAACATCTCCTTCCATTTCCTTATGAGTTGCTAGAAAACAAACTGTCTCTGTCCGAGGTGGTATTGTGACCACTCGGTCTAAGAAAACCACATCTATATTATATGATTTCCTTTTCCTTACCGTTAACTTTACTAACTCGCCTGTCGCACAATAAAATACAATTTCTTTCAAAATTTTGAGTATGCCCACACTAACAATGCATTTTCTGGTGACTTTTATGTCATGCCTGAACTTTTGGTCACAAAGTCTCAGTTCACAGTCTAGTACTCCAATGACATTGATTGCTTGACCATTAGCTACTTGACCATTTGTTACTTTCAAAATTTTGAAAATTCGGTTTTTTGTTGTCTGGTTTTGATGAATCATAATCTCGGGCTGTGTTGCCCTTTATGTTATCTCCCTCATCAGTGTATTTTTTTCGAGTTTTTGGCGCGATTTTTTTTAAATTCAAAATTTTCGAACATTTTTTAAATTCAAATTTTGGCGAATTTTTGAAATAAAATTGAAATATCTTTTTTGAATAAATTATTTTTCAATCACACTATAGTCAAGGGGTATTTTTTAAAAAGGCTAAAATAAATTGGCTCAAATCGCCTAAGATGAACACACTATAGTCAGGGATATTTTTAACTCGTAATAAAAAACAATGCAATATTTGGTCTCAATACTTTCTATAGGTAAATATAGGCATAAAATAAAAATGGCTTGAATCGCCTACTGATAAAAATTGGCAGGGGTATTTTATAGGCTTGTTAAAAAAACACTTGAAATATTTGTTCACACAATTTTTATAGGCAAATTTAGGCTCTAGATAAAAATAATTCGTTGGATTTGAATATATACGCCGGATTTGAATATATTCGCTGGATTTGTTGAATATTCGTTGGATTAGTATACGCGCGTGCGTTTTTTTAAATAACTATTCATCTGCGCATAAGTATCTATCAACAATATATATCCCTATTTAAATATAATTAACCGACAAAATCTACTCAATTTTTAATAATTTTTAATTGAATATAATAGTAATTCATCTACTCTTAAAGTACAATTCATTTTCAGTGAATATTTTCATCTTTTAAGTATATTTGTTGAACAGTGAATAATACAGACTCCATTTATTTCAAGTATTTTCCAATATTTAATTGATATTTCATCTCATCATTGAGAAATTTTACCGTCTAATTTATTATATGCAATTCTCGATTCACTGAATATTTTTTAGCTTCTATCAATATTTTACGTTATTCAATAAATATGTTTTCTCTCCAATGAATAATTTCTCTTAATGAATATTTTCCTCTTCAATGAATAATTTCTCACTTTAATTAATATTTTCTCACTTTAATGAATATTCTTCATCTTCAATGTATATTTTCTTCATTCAAAGTATATTACCCTTGTAAGGTTTTAATATATCAATTGATATTTCATCTATTTAGTAGATATCTTTAGCTATCCCACTTTTTCCAGTAATTTCAACGATTTTAGTCACTTAATGTACTCTCCCACCAATATTATTTCTTCACTGAAAATTTTCTTTATAGAATATAATCTCTACTAATTAAAATTCCATTTGTTGACTTGTTATTGACTTGTCATTTTCAATGAAAATTTAATTAACTTTTAATAAAATTAATTACACACTTCAATAGATTAGGTTGTACTCGACAAAAATAAAATATTTTTAGGCTATGTAAATCAATTAGAGATTTTAGGGAAATTTTATGATATTTAATAATATCTAATTTATTTTAGTAAATTTTAATCATCTTTGTGAATTTTATGGTTTTCTGTTGAATTTTAATGGATTTGGGGACGATTATGTTTTTGTAGAAAATATTGAAGAAATGAGGGTAAATCTATAATTTTAGAAGCACTTAATTTCTTGATAATTTAATAAATTTTACTTGATTTTAGGATTATTTTAAATAAAAGTTTATTTTAGGAACAAAATGTTTATGAAACATATATTTTAGATAATTAATTACCAATTAGAATCCAATTTGACTGATAGATTTTGAATGGTAAATGATTTTTTAATTATAATTTTATGTTCTATTTAAAAAGTTGATTAAATCAGTTGATTTTTAAAAATATTTTAGTGAAACCTAAAATTTTTATTGATTTTACAGTAAAAAAAAGGATGGTCAATTAATTATATGCATTTTCCATTTTATTGATTTCGTGGATATCAATCACAAAAGTAGTATAATTTAGAGATTTTTAAGAAGATGATCAGTAGGGTTATCAGTATACATATGAAAATCGTTGAATTATATCTATAGGTTGACTGGTAATTTTTATTGAATTTATACTTGATTTACTGATTAATTTTTAATTATTTGAGCAACATGATATATATTTTATGATTTTACAATAATTTAGTGAAATTTAATTTATGTGGGAAACATAAACTTTATTGATTTTAGTTATTTTTGATGAATTTTTTATTTGATAGAATTTGTTGTCAGAATCAAATTGTGGTGATTTTCGACGGAAAATGTTGGGTATCGATAACAATTATGTAATACTTTAAAGAAAATTTATTTTTATTGGTAAAATTCAGATTTTTATGATAATTTTAAGGGAATTTGATTGGTTGAATACATATAGTAAATATGATCCGAATGATGGATTTTTAAGGATCTTATTCGGTTAAATATAGATTTCTAAAGAAATTTTACCTTGTAGGTTTTACAAAAAATATGTATATTGTTGGTGCATTGAGGGAAAATGTCGTTTCAAGGGAAATAATTGGTTAAGAGGAAATTTTATGATATTTTAAGGGGAAATACTCGATTAAGAAAACGTTTCTTGTCATTTTTAAGAGGGTTGAGTTTGTTGAATATCTGTGTTCAAAGGGTAAATATTTTCTAAATGGAGAATATACAGGAATAATTTATAATATTTTTAGGAAGCTTTGTTCAGATAGATATCAATATGTGTGTAAATCTTTTGTGAGAGTGGAAATATTGTCATTTATAGAGAAATGATTGTTTAAGAAGAGAATTTATGATCTTTTAAGGGGAAATAATTGGTCACGAGATGGATTTCAAGAAATTATTTTGTTGCATATCAATATGTTGGTGATTTTTATGAAAATAATGAATATAGCGGGGATTATTGTAATTTAAAGAGAAATGATTGGTTGAGAGGCGAATTTATAATATTTTTAAGGGGATTTGATTGGTCAAGAGAGGAATTTTATTTTAAGGTGATTGCAAGAGATTTATTCGGTTGAATATCGATATGTCGGTGATTTTTTATGAAAATAATGAATATAACTGGGATTAATGTCATTTAAAGAGAAATGATTGGTTGAGAGTAAATTTTATTTTAGGGGAAAACAATTGGCTAAGAATAGAATTTATGATCTTTTAAAGGGAAATAATCGATTAACAGCAGATTTGTTGATATTTTTAAGGTATTGAGTCGGTTAAGTATCGTTATTTAATAGGTGATTTTTATAAAAATAATGAATATAGTTGGTAGAGTAGGGGAAAGTGTAATTTGATGGGAAAAGATTGGTCAAGAGTGGAATTTATTTTAGTGAAAAATAGTCGATTAAGAACAAGTTTGTTGTCATTTTTAAGGGGTTTGAGTTAGTTAAATATTGTTATAAAAAGGGTAAATATTATAGAAATGGGTATTGTTATGATTTTTATGAAAAATATTGAATATGGCTTGAAATATTGTTATTTGTTTGAAAATAATTGGTCAAGAGAGGAATTTATAATATTTTTAAACGAATTTACTGGAATGAATATTAGTGTTCAAAGGGTAAATATTATCTACTTGATAGATTTTTATGAAAATTATAAATATAGTTGATATAATGGAGTGAAAAATAACATTTGAAGAGAAATGATTGGTTGAGAGGCGAATTTATAGTATTTTTAAGGGGATTGAGTTGGTTGAATTTATAAGATACTTAGGAAAATTGTTACTTTTTTCATTGATTTAAGGTTAATCAGGATATATCGATAAGATTTCAGTTCTAAGAAATTGTTTGATTCATGTAGCTATTTATTTGATTTTAATAAAATATTTGTAATTCAATTAAATTAAAAACTAAAATTGACTAGTATTTAAAACTTTTTTGTTACCCATTATTTAGGTTTTTATTGACAATTTTCTGAATAATTTAAATATTTACGATTATTTCCAGGAATCAAGAATTTAATAATTATTTATCCGGGAATTGTAGAATTAAATACTGTGAGCAGTCAATAACATACACTAATTTTCATTCAACAAGTACCTAGAATAATTACCTAACAACCTTATAAAATTTTAAAAAATGATCTAAGAAATCTTTCAATTATTTTACAACTCAGTTAATTTTTTAATTGATAAGTACTATTCTCTTTAAAATTTGCTACTATATTGAAGCTTTCTTTAAAAAATTTTATTTAAAGAACTAACAAATTTAATCAAATTTATTTTAAATTTACATCTTTCCCACTACTTTAATCAAATTCTATTCACCAGCTACCACAATTTAATAAAAATAATTTCTACAAAGACTAATAGACAATCACATACATTTTTCTTATAAGTTTGGGTTTCAGTAAGTGATATCAGTACACAAGAACCTATGTATGTATTGAAGCATGGTATTAGAAATTATAGTTATTTAATTTTAGTAATGCTGTAGATATTAATTTTTTTTCTATCAGTTTTATTCAAACTTTTAACATCTTTGAGTTAATAATTTAAAGAGTCGAATCATTTTCAATAAATATATGAAAATTTATTCCAAGTATAATGAAAGTAATATATGTTTTGAGAAATTAATTTAAGTATAATTTTCTAATCAAGTTTCTTTTCACTAGCAATTAGGTTAACCACTACTTGTACTTACTAATTAATTTATCATTCAGTAAACAATAAGAGTTGGGGGTGAAAAGATTAGAAAATCTATAAAAATAAATTTAAGTAATTTTTTGATGTGTTAGCAATTAATTTATTTAGGGCATGTGAAAAATAAATGAAAAGGTTGGCATTCATCTTTGAAAATCACTTTTAATAATTGTTCATTGTTGGACGCAATTAAAAATATTACAAAAATAGTAGAAAAATTTCAAAGTCTTTTAACTAAGTTTTACAAAATAATTTCAATAAATCACATACAAGACTGTAAAGAAATAAATTTTTATTCAGAGAAAATACAACAATTGATTGAGCTTCAATGATTAATAGTTTCTTGATAGCAATCAGGTAACTAAACAACCAAACAATTTGGAGACATCAATGATCGATAAAAGAGTCGAGAAGTTAATAAAATTTGTAATTGAAATTGTATTTCTTTGGATTGTTCAAATTTTTATGTGCTTTTATTTAAAGATTTCTTGGTAAGTAAAGGTTTTTTGATATTGATTTGTTCAGTAACTAGTTATTGATAGCATATTGTGAGTGTGTGAATAACCAAGTATTTTAAGGGGAAATGATTGAGAGAAAATTTTATTTTTAAGTGGGTTAAGTTGGTTGAATATCTGTGTTCAAAGAGTAAATATTATTTAAATATGTCATTTTAATGAATAAGTAAATTATTCAATGCCTAGTATGTATATAGAGAGTTGTACAGTACTCAGTTATTTGTATACAGTACCTAGTGATTGTTGTTCAGTTATTAATGGATTATTCACTGTGTATGGGTTATCTGTGTTCAGAAGTTGATACCAAGTAAGTTAACTTTTTATGTTTTCTGAAAGTATTATTATCATTATTATAAGGATGGGTTGCTTTAGAGTGGAGGAGATGGGTTGCTCTTGCGAATGACTACTACCTACCTTAGGCAATACTATGTAACACTGAAATTCAAAAATTTAATTTAATAAAATTCTTTGTAAAAAGATTTTGAAAAATTTCTTTAAAATTTTGATCGTTATCAACATGTATAAAAAAGTCATAGTAAAAATTATACTAAAAATTTGATTACATTAAAAATTTTTTCAATTAAAAACAAGTATAAAAATTTCATTGTAAAAATATCCTAAAAATTTTATTATTTAAAAATTATATATAAAAAATTCATCGATAAAATTATACTAAAAATTCTATTTAAAAATCATGCATAAAAAATTTCATTGTAAAATTATGTTAAAAATTTTATTATTTAAAAATATGTATAAAAAATTTCATTGTAAAATTATCCTAAAAATTTCATCTTTAAAATTCATGTATAAAAAATTCCATTGTAAAATTATGTTAAAAATTTTATCATTTTTAAAATATGTATAAAAATTGATCGATAAAACTATACTATAAATTTTATTTAATAAATTTTATCGTGTAATATTGTCGACTCTTTAACTTTAAAAATTCTTACCTTATGTAACTTACCTTTTGACCCTCTATTTACTTTTAAAAAATTCTTACCTTATGTAATTTGGCTACTATAACTGCTTTTTAAATTTTCAGCTGTAAAAATTACCCTTATGTAACTTAACTGTTGACTCTATTTATTTTTAAAAAATTCTTACCTAACTTACCATACTTTACTCTAGGCATCTTAATTTACTTTAAGAACCTTAATTACTTAAATTTATTCTAACGTACTTTAAATTACTCTGATGTATCTTAATTTACTTTATGAACCTTAATTTACTTAAATGTACCCTAATGTACTTAAATTGACTTTCGATCCTTTAATTTACTTTAATTTACCTTAATGTACTCTAATGTATCTTAATTTACTAGAGGAACCTAAATTTACTCTAATATACTTAAATGTATTCTAATATACTTTAATTTACTTAAATTTATTCTAACGTACTTTAAATTACTCTGATGTACCTTAATTTACTTTATGAACCATAATTTACTTAAATGTACCCTAATGTACTCTAATGTATCCTAATGTACTTTAATTTATCTTAATTTACTTTAGGTATTTTAAATTATTTTTATCTAGAGCCTAAATTTGCCTATAAAAATTGTGTGAACAAATATTTCAAGTGTTTTTTTAACAAGCCTATAAAATACCCCTGCCAATTTTTATCAGTAGGCGATTCAAGCCATTTTTATTTTATGCCTATATTTACCTATAGAAAGTATTGAGACCAAATATTGCATTGTTTTTTATTACGAGTTAAAAATATCCCTGACTATAGTGTGTTCATCTTAGGCGATTTGAGCCAATTTATTTTAGCCTTTTTAAAAAATACCCCCTGACTATAGTGTGATTGAAAAAAAATTTATTCGAAAAAAATATTTCAATTTTATTTCAAAAATTCGCCAAAATTTGAATTTAAAAAAATGTTCGAAAATTTTGAATTTAAAAAAATCGCGCCAAAAACTCGAAAAAAATACACACATAAATAATTTTTAAAAAATATACACACAAAAAAATTAATTAAATTACACACAAAAAATTACATCATTAAGTAATCAATACACACAGAAAATAATCACGAGAAACCCCCCCCCTATATTTTTTATGTATCAGAGTGCTACTAACTACTTACTTATGTGGATAATAGTTGTGATGCTATGATTTTTAGTATCATGAATATGGCATATATTTCCAAACACACTGCTACAAAGATGCCAAAATTCGTAAATCTTCCCCAGATTTCCTTTATTACACTTGATGCTCTTGTTTGTAATGATCTGGTCCGAATAATAAATTATAATCCGGTTTTCCATCATAGTGCTGGTAAATTCTGGTTATTATTTCTGTAACCCCTCGATCAAGCACTTGTGGGAAAGCAATAGCTCTCCTGGCTTCTTCTGTGTCTTCTGGAGTGTATACCCGTCCCTTGGACAATTCGTTTAGTGGCCTGAATTCCACTTTTGATGTCAACTTGATAGCTTGAAGAATTTCTACTGGTTTTGATGGTGGTTTACGATCTGGCAATGTTATCCAGTGATTGTTTAACTTGTAAAGCGGTGACATTGCCAGATTACACGTTGATTTCTGGGGTTCTTCCCTTTCTTTCACAGGTGCCATGAAACGTAGCTTACCTTCGTATAACACTGGGAGCTCCAGAGTGCATTTGTCATACTTGGCAATTTCTACTTCAACTATTTTACATTGATAACTGTAAATGCCCCAATGTAAAATGCCGAATGTTCCATGTTCTATCAACATTGGCTTTATTAGATCTGGATTTCCCACCGAAATTGCTAATCGATTTCTTATTATTTCTCTTGCATTTGCCTTTGCAAATCATGATACAAGAAATCAATTTTGTTGTTTATTTATTTTATAATTTTGACGTCGGACGTATGCATCTTTTCCGCTGATTGTATATATTTATGAGATAGATATATACCCTTGTAATTAGTTTCGTAATCGGTCGTACTACATTTCAACTTTTGCCTACGAGTCTGCATTAGCTCAAATCCCAACCCTTGTAGAATTGCATTAGCCAGATTTAACTGATCAATTTCCATTTCCGTTATCGCAAACACATTATCTGCAAGAAGTGATTTACGTGGGACTTGTGATATCTCACGATTGTGTAAAACCAGATCCAGCTAATACAGAGAAACTGAGAAACTTTCCTCAGCCAACAAACGTGAAACAAATCAAAGGATTCTTAGGTTTGTCGGGATATTACCAGAAATTCATTAGAAATATTTCCGCGATTGCCTTTTCATTGACTGTCTTAGAAAAGAAGGTAGTAAAAAAACCTAAACTAACCTAAACGAAAATCTTTGAGAGGTAAGATTTGTCAGGGATAGGCTCTTAACTTTAAAATCATCAGTATTAATCTTCAGGTTGACGTCACTAAACGGTGACGTAGAAAATAATAAAATGGCGTTTTAGTGACTTCACAGAAAAAATTACTATAAATAAATTTTAGTTATTTAATATTTAAATGCGTCATCAAGATATTACTAAATTTGGATTCTTGATGACGTAAATCTAAATATAGTAATTTTATTAATATAAAATTTTA